>SNQJ01S0043954.1:7106-22672 GCA_010110895.2 Picea sitchensis | reverse complement strand
CGTGCTCTAAAATTTGGCAACATATTTTGTAAGGAGACTCTCTTCCAAAGATTAATTCCTTTTGTTGTATTATGGTTCATGGAAAACTATTGACAACTGAACATTTACTTAAAAGATGATACAATGCCCCTCTAGGTGTGCCCTGTGTTGCTCTGCAAGTGAATCAAATATTCAAATCTTTTTTGAATGTTAGTATACTCAACAGGTATGGAGAAGTGTCTTCAGTGAAGTCCCAGGAATGTGCTCCTTACCTTCTTCATGGAATTAAATATTTCTAGATTGTAAAATAATATATGCAGGAACTTTAAAACATAAACATATTCTCTCTTGTCTCTGGAGGGACGCACCAAAATTTATATGTTGGGAAATTTGTTTATCTAAAAACAAGGCCATCTTTCAGGAATCTCATCTCCCCCAATTTCATGGTAACCAATATCTGAGGAACCTCGTCCATATCTTCCTCTCTTTCTGAGGATGGTCCCTAAGGTAAACTGGATTCTACAAAGCTCAAGACCGTTACAACAATCCTTCTCAAAATCGCCTAGGATAGGCCCATTTGACTATATCTGTATCTGTATATGTAGATGTGTGTTTGTATGTATGTATGTATGTACACACACTCATCTAGATTATTGGCTCTTCAATCATTCAAATTAATTCCATTTATTGAAGTTGAAAAATTACATAATCCAAGAGAATTAAATAATGAATGGTATGTACATATGCATGTTCCAAACACTTATATCTATACTTATATTTATATCACGACAAGGAAAGTCCCATAATAGACTTAGTTGGAGTTGTCAGTTACACATAAGTTGTCTCTAATGATATTTTACATGCTCAAGTACAGGTTTAAGATGAGAAAATGAATATATGTTTAGTAATGCAACTAGACCTTATTTTTATTAAGTATAACATGTATTCAATGAAAAAGGATGTAAGAGGAGAAGATATTTCTTGTGCAAAACTTGGTTGGCATTTACCATCTTACAATAACTCAAACTATACAAGGACCACAAAAACCAAAGAGATACAAAATGATATTATTACAATGGTTAAGAATTTATTTTTGATAAGTTATACATCTTCTATTTTGCATTAAATGAATATGAATAAATGTCCTTCATTGTCATTTACCATCTTACAATAACTCAAATTATACAAGGACCACCAAAGCCAAAGAGATGCAAAATGGAATTATTACAATGTTCAAGAAATTGTTTTTGATAAATAATACATCTTCTATTTTGCATTAAATGAATATGAATAAGTTTCTTAATAGTATTGGTCATAGTAAGAAACTAACATATCTATAGAGGATTTTTTTCAGGGATTAGACAAGGATGTTAGTAAGTATACTTTCAAATTTTTGAAACCTATAGGTTCTTCTAAAGCTCTAAATTAAAGGGCAAATTTAATATACAAGAAGTCACATTTGAACTATTTATGTAACTTGGCCTATAATATTTTAACCGCAGTTATTTCCAATCGATTAAAAGTGGTGCTACCAAGAATATTTTTTAAGAATCAAGGCAAATTTATGCAAAAGAGACAGATTGTGGATAATATTGTTTTAGTTCAAGAGGCCATATATACAAGAACAATCAGTGCAGAGAAAGGAATGATAATAAAAATGGATATGGTGAATGCTTTTGATAGAGTATGTCATTCTTTTCTTTATGCAATTATAGGGAAGTTTGATTTTGATGAGTAATGTATTCATTGGATATAAGCATGTATAGGCTCACCATGGAGAACCCCACTTGTCAATGGAAGAACTACATTATTTTTTTAAATCAAAAGGGGACTAAGACAAGATTGGTCATTGTCACCCCTCTTCTATATAACAATGGTGGAGGCATTAAGTCAAAAATTGGAACAAGAAAGAATCTTGAGAAGAATACAAGGGATCAGGTTTATGAGGGGAGTAAGAAAAATAAACTATTCACAATTTGCAGACGATATTTTATTCTTAGTGGCAACAACTACAATTATGGCCAAGTGATTCTAAGCAGTTCTTGATATATTTTTAAATGCATCTGTCGGGAAAGTAAATAACCTCAAAATTCAGATACTTGGGTGAAATATTACAAAGGAGAGCCTTCAATTCATCTCATTAATATTGGTCTTTCCTACCCTAACATCATGGACTACCTTCACATATATAGAAATGACGGTCTCTCTATGCAACCCTACCTTGCATGCATGGAAAGGAGTTATAGATAAGATGGAAAAGAGAATCAGTCAATGGGGTTCGGGATGGACAAATTTGGCTGGAAAATTATCCCTGATCAAATCAATATTAATAGGGATGCCAATATATCAATGCTCTACCCTTCTAGCCCCAAAAATCATTATTAATAAGATTGAAAGGGGAATAAGAATTTTTTTATGGGAAGGGGGCAAGACTAATAATAAGAATTTTCACCTAATCAATTGGAAAATGTTGTCGGATTATAAAGACAAGGGAGGATTGACTATTAGAGATCGTGTTCTTACGAATCTAGCCATGGGTGCTAAATTGGTGTGGCAACTAGTTACCGACACACAAGAATGGTGGAAAACGATTTTTAAGAAACATTTTTCACAAACTCGCAAAATATGCTTGGATTTTCCACTTGACAAGAAAAATGGATCGTCAATATGCAATATGTGTAGAGACGTTGCACCATTGATCCAAACCAAATTAACATGGGCTCTAGTGAATGGAAAATTGATCAATATCTGGATGGCTAGTATTATGGGGAATCCACCTTTTGAAACAAAAGATGAATTATATAATTTGAAAGAATGTTTTCTCTCAATGGGATATGTAAAAATAGCTTATATCAATGTGGAGTAAAGACAATAGATGTTTAGGGTGGAAAACGGTATCCCCCCTGGTGAGATTATCTCCTCATCTTGATTTTTTCTTTAAGAACCTAGTGGGATGTGCACTAGTGGATCTTACAAAATCACATGAAAGAGGGTGGAACTTGTCTAAATACTCAATTAAACAAGGATACAATATCCTACTTAATGAACAACAAACCCCCCATGCTCTAAAATCTAGAAACATATTTTGCAAGGAGACTATCTTCCAAAGATTAACACCTTTTGTTGGATTATGGTTCATGGCAAACTGTTGACAGCTAAAAATTTACTTATTAGAGGGATAGAAGGCCCCTCTAGGTGCTCCCTATGTTGCTATGCAAGTGAATCAAATATTCACATGTTTTTTTTATGTTAGTATGCTCAACAGGTATGAAGAATTGTCGTCAGTGTTCTCCTTGCATTCCTTATGGAATGAAATATTTGTAGACTGGAAAATAAGATATGCAAGAACTTTAAAACGTAAGCATGTTCTCTATCATCTCTAGATGGATGCACCAAAATTTGTATGTTGCGAAATTTTTTTATCCAAAAACAAGCCCATCTTTCAGGAATCTCTTCTCCCCCCAGTTCGAACAACCAATATAGCTTGCAGTTTGTTAGTAGAGGTTGTTCAAATTGTTAGATTGAATGGATTATCCTGGTCTGTGACGATGCAAGAAGACATAACTTGGATGAGTAATATCCTTCATATTAGGAATGTAGAACCCGTGGTAAGTAGGCTTCTTCCACAAAAGGAAGAAATTGGAAGCTTAGAATGGGAGAACCCAAAATTTTGAAGTGGAGATAGGAACACAATTCATGCATAGTATTATTTTATGGAGCTTCAAATGGTAATCCGAGGTTATTAGGAATGGGAGGGATAATATTTGATCCTAAAGGAAAAGAAGATAATTCACTTTTGTGTGGTCTGGGAAAAACCATGAACAATCAAGATTAACCATTATACCTCTTGCTTGGATTACAATTGATAAATTCATAACAATACAAAAAATTCCTTGTCACAGGAGATTCAAAGATGTTAATGAAACATTCAAAAGAGGCATAGTTCATATTCAAAGTCTTCTAGCAAGAAATATAATAAGGATCCAAAAGGAAGCAAAGTGATTTGAAAGTACTGATTATTATCATGTGTTAAGGTCCCTAAATGAAAAGGTGGACAGATTGGATAATGAATCCTGTCAGATGGAAAAAGGGGTAATGAAGCATATAAAGGCAACAATAAAAAAAACAATCCCTTAATGAATAAAAACAATTATTATTTATATGGTCAAAAATGTTTTGAAGTCACATCATATGAGGATTCTTGGAAGCAAAATTGATTTAATGGAGGTAAACATGTTAGATTGTGGAGTTTGGGTTTTAAAATGTAGGGAAAATTTCAATAATTTTGTTCAGGGGATGATATTTTGTATAGGTGGAAAGTTGGAATGCAGTGATTGTTGTAGTTTGGTGGTTGTAGGTTTATGATCCCTTGTAAGAATTGGGCACAGTATCGGGTTTGTCCTGGTAAGGCAATTTCATTGAGGGATTTCATGAACCAAGTTGTCTAGATTCTACTAGCAATACATTTCGGGGATTCTCACAAAGGAAGTTTTCTGGGTTGCAAAATTATTGAGGTTAAGAGGAAATTGCAGGTGCATGGCACTGCAATCAAAGGAATTAAGGTAGGAATTATTGACTTGGTGGTCGATTTCAGGGCTCACTATGAGAATAGGGTTCATCATAAGCTTATAGATATTGTAAATCTTCAAAAGAAGAATTGTCTTATCAAACATGCTATCAGTGAGTTGGCAATCCTTTAGCCAATTTCCCTTACAATGGCACATCTTTCAGTCGAATCTACCAGGAAAAAGGATGGAGAGATGATTCAAAAAATTCCAATTGAAATGGATCAAAACCTGGCAGGTTAGGACATTGTGAAAATTGATTTAAAACTTTCTTAGTATAGTTCTATGCTTTGTAAAACATGCTTGATATCAAGATTTTTTGTAAGGATATATCCATATAGAAGTACTCAGAATCAATTGTTGGTTTGAAAGTTAGAAATATTACTGGAGCATTGTCATGCTCATGACAGATAGACTATCTTATAATAAGTTAGTTTTGAAGATGTAATGATCAGTTGTTCAACATTGCTACAACACTTTTGATAATATAAACATAGCCATTCTTGTTAAAAAAAAAAGAGGAACAAATATCTACTTGAATTAGAAACTGAGAATGACTTACAAAGTGATTATATGAATTTTCTATACAATGGATGGTGCATATCATACAATATATGTCTAGAAAGAAAATTTAGATGAATTTGAGCATAATGTTGTGCAGTCACATTCTCGACACCATAATTCCCATCTTCTCAATCACAATGTTCTACGTGATGCAATTCTAATATACATAGAGAAATCATGGTAGAGATTGGTAGTACACAATGAATAAGGTGTAGGATGAGATAGCATGTATTTATTAAATGGTAAAATAATGGTAGAAATGGGTTTACTCAAGCAATCCATATATTCTAAGGAAGGGAAACCAAGCTTCAAATCAACATGTATAATTTATGTAAGTTAGTTAATTAGTCAACTTTTTATTATCTTGATATCTATTGATCATATGCTAACTCTATCCATCTTTTGGATTGTATAAATTTCAAAAGGAATGTAGATATTTTCTTGATAGAGCAAAATCTAAAAGCTTAAAAGATAAGGTGGTCCTTGTCTTGATATCCAACAAACTTTGGACCAAATGGGTTAATATGTTTTATCTTTATAAAACAATTGGACTAGCATGTTCATCATATAAGGATACCTAGTGTTCGAAAAAACAAAGTATTCCAACATAGGATGAACATCTTCAGTAACCACTCAGACAACCAAATCAAATATCAACACATCGATGTTTTTATGTGGTTAAAACCCTCAAAGAGGGAAACAATCCATGTCCCTAGCCAACTTGGCCACTTGAGTTAATATATTAATGCAAAAGAAAAAAAAATTACAAGAGAGTTTCTTACAATCGATCATCAACAAATGACCCTCTATGCTCTTTAAATAGAGATCATAGACTAATCGGGTGTTAAGCCATGGATCAAAGTAGCCATTAAGATTGAGAAGAATATGATATGTCGGATCACTCTATGTCTAGAACATATCGTGACCATCGTATTACATAACTACAAATTCATACTAATGCATACCAAAGAAACCCACTTTACCTAAAGACACATTAGACAAAGTCGATCTTAACTAACTCCTAAGTGTCTAAATATCCTAATATCCCCCCTTAAGTACAACTTGGGATAGGATTGAAGGATTTACAAAGGTGACACAATAGGAGAAGGAAGGAGGCATTAGAGCCTATCCCCCCTCAATGACAACTTCTTAAACTCTTAGCATAGATCAAAGTTTGGAAAACTTCACTTCTATAAGAGACTTTGTGAAAAAATTTGCAACTTGATCGTCTATAGGAAAAAAATAGAACTTTAATAAATCAATCATGAATGAGATTTATGATGAAGTGCATGTGTATCTCGATGTGTTTGTTGCATTAATGTTGAATTGGATCTTTGGAGAGATTGGTGGAACTATGATTATCGCACCCTAGGGTGGTCGGATGATGCTACTGGAATCCAAACTCTAAAAGGATATGTCAGAGCCACATGGATTCTTGACTTGCACTAACCATTGTTCGTATCATGCTTCTATGGAAGAAAGAGAAATTGTTTGTTGTTTCTTACAAGCCCAAGTGATTGGTCCAAAAACAAGGCTGAAAACATAACCTGTAGTGGAATTTCTATCATCGGGATCACCAACCCAATCTGAATCAGTGAAACCAACCAACAAAGGAGTCCCCCTTGAACTTTAATGTATCCCAAAATGAGTTGTACCCAGGACATACCGAAGTATCCTTTTAACTGATTTCCAATGGCTTCCATGGGGTGTTTACATATACCAGGAAACAATACCAGTAGCAAAGGAAATATCAGAATAGTTATGGGCCAAATATAAGAGGCTACCAACTAACTGATGGTACAAAGTGGCATCAACTTCAGGAGTAGTACAAGTGGCAACAAGTTTGACTCCAGACTGGAAGGGAGAAGGGGTTGGTTTAGAATAATCCATGTGAAAGCAGTGAAGAAGGTCACAAGAATACTTAGACGGGGAAAGAAAAATTTCTTCCTTGGTTTTCAATACTTGGAGGTCAAGGAAATAATGCAAATAGCCTAAGTTTGTCATTTCAAAATTCGTTTTAAGGCTATATTTCACATGAGTTAAAATTTTAGGGTCACTACCAGTGAGGATAAGGTCATCAACATAGAGAACAAGTATTATGATATGGATTCATACTTTCTTGGTATATACATTAGGGTTGGAATGACATCTAGAAAATCTGGTGTCAATAATAAATCTATCCATTTTGGCATACCAAACTCGAGGAGCTTGCTTAAGACCATAAAAATATTTCTTAAGGAAACAAACAAGGATGGATTCATTCTAGAAATAGTCGGGAGGTTTTTCCATGTAGATTTATTTGTGAAAATCCTCATGCAAGAAGGCATATTTTAAATCCATCCGATGGACCTCCCATTTATGTGAGGTAGCAAGGGCTAGAACAAGGTAGATGGAATTCATTTTGGCTATGGGGGAAAAAGTTTCATTGTCGTCAATGCCTTCAACTTGAGAGAATCCTTTGGAAACTAGCCAGTCCTTGTGTCTTTCAACACTTCCATATTATGCATACTTAGTTCTATACACCCATTTACATCTGAGAAGTTTTCTTCCTTTCGAAATAGGTACAATATCCCATGTATCATTCGTCATTAAGGAATGATATTCTTCATGCATTGTTGTGTCCCAATCCGGGTGGCCAAAAGCTTCTGCAAATGTGTCTTTATCATGAGTCTCTGAAACTTGATCCAAAAGAGAAGAGGCTCACTAGAAACATGAACATGTCTAACATTGATCCCTAGGATCACCAACAATATCACTAGTTGCTTCTTGTGTTGAACAGACCCATCTCAAAAGTAGTGGTACTGGTGCAGGTTCATGTTCAATTGACTCATCTAGAGGAAGGTGAGAAGGCAAAGGTGGATTTTCATCCTCATTTTCATCATCTGAAGAAGAAACCAGAATAGGAATAGAAGATGGATTGTAGGCCAAAGATGTTTCAAACTCCAAATTTGGCTCGCAGGCCAAGAGATTTTCATCAAATTTAAAATCTCTTCTAATAATAATTTCATTGGAATGAAGTTGAATAAGTCGATAGCCTTTGACATCATCAGAATATCAAACAAAAATGCACTTCTCACTTTTAGGATGCAATGCTTTCCTTTTCTCATCGGGAATGTGAGCCCATGCTATACTACCAAATATACGAAAGTGGATTACATCTGGATTAATTGTAGTCTATGTTTATTCCGGTGTTATAGTTTTTAAATCCTTCATGGGAGTGCAATTTACTATGTAATTTGAAGAGTTGATGGCCTCCTCCCAATAACGAATACTTAATCCTTTAGATTGGATCATACAATTAGCCATTTCTTTTAATGTGCGAGTTTGTCTCTCGGCGACACCATTTTGTTGTGGTGTATATGGAATAGTATGTTACATTCGAATTCCCTGTGTAGTGGATTAACTTGTAAATTTATTGTTCATATATTTTCCTCCGTTATCTATTCTTAACCTTTGAAGTTGACGTCTAGATTTTTTTTTACAATAACCTTGTAAGAAAAAAACTTGCCAAGAACTTCACTCTTAAGTTTTAAGAAGTAAACCCAAGTGTGTCTGGAGAAGTCATCAATGAAATTTAAGAAGTACTTGCACCCAGATAAAGAAGGAGAAAAAAATGGACCACACAAATCACTATGAAAAAGATGAAAAGGGGTTGAGGAATGCCAATAGGCATGTTTATCAAAACTATCTCGATTATGTTTACCAAGAACACAATTGGCACAAACACCATCTCTGCAAGAAATGAGAGGAGTCACCATATCTTGATTACATAGTTGTTGCAATGAGCGATAGTTTATATGACCAAATTTATCATGCCAAATTTTTCTCAAGCCATCACTATGAGAAACAAAAACTGATGGAAAAGATGATAACCCAAAGTTGTCAAATTTATACAACCTGGTAATATCATCAACAATTCTAGTTTCTAGGACATGCTTAAAATCTTTTAAATCCTTGATTATAACTTAGTGAGGTGAAAACTCTATTGTTTTACCTTCACCTGAATGAGTGATTTGATACATTCTTAAAAGGTTGCATGAAAGACTTGGAACACATAACACATCATTGAAATGACCATTATCTACCTGAATTGTTCTAGACCCTACAACACATAGAAATCTATCATCACCAACAAATATTTTTTGGTGTTACATTTATTAAGAGAAGAAAAAATGGCTTTATCCTTAGCCATATGATAAGATGCTTCGGCATCAATAAGCCACTCATCAAAAGAAGAAGTAGAAGTTGCATTGAAGGAGAAACCAAAAGTAGAAAGTGCATGTCCATGAGAAGAAGAAGAACAATCAATATTGATGGTGTACTTCTTCATCGCTTCTAAGGATTCCATCTCTTTAAAACATTTAGACTCCACAAGAGCATCTCACCCGCAAAAGTTGCAATGCTTGTTAGTCTTCTTACTTTTGGATTTTTCTCCTTTGTCACTATTACGAGTAGAAGCTAGATGAGAGGGTTTGGGACCCTTATTTTTCTTGTTGTTGTGGTGAGGATGTTTCTTCTTGGGATTTTTGGATTCGTCTTTTTGTTGGGCCACTAAGGATTTGTTAGATGTACCTACAATGTTGATCACTCCAAGTTGCAAAATCTTATCTTGCTCTCTAATTAGAGAATCACAAAAAGACTCAAGGGTGGGTTCTTGATAAGATTTCCCTAGAGCTTCTCTGACAGCATAAAAGGTAGATACAAAGATAGAATATGCACTACCAAGATTTGCAAGAATAACATATATGCAACAATCTTCCTTTAGATCTATTTTGCAATATATAAGCAAAATTCTAAGTTTTTTGAACTCAGATAAATAATCTTCAATGGAAGGAAAATCATTTGGAATTAAAGTCATTAACTTATTTTCAATTTGGTGGTCTCAAATCACATTGTGTTTACCAAACACGATTTAGATTTTCTCTGAAGCTTTATCTGGGCCATCAATTCCTTGAAGGTGAAACCATAAGTCAGGAGAGATAGACATTCCAATTAGTCCACATGCTTCATCGTTCTTATTATCCCATCTGGATTTATTTTCATCATCACAGGGGTCTTGTTATGTTCACAAGGTAATATGAAACAATCCCTTACTTTTGAGTACGTCCCCCATATGGGATTTCCATGAGAAGTAGTTGGTATTGGTAAGCAAAAGATCACTTGAAGAATCCATATTAAAATATACAGATAATTTGGATTCAAAATCTGAAATAGATGATTTGGATGAAAATCCCTCGAAAAAATAGGTCGTTTAAAAAAAACAACACTGAAAATGGACTTCGGATGTGAAAGTTATGCCCTTTTAAAAAATGGCATGAATAGTGACCAAGGCACCACATGGCAGGTAGAAGTTGACACACATGGTGATGGATGCACAAAATTCTCTTCCTTCTCTAACTTTACATGTAATCTCACTTTTAAAACTAAGTTACTTATGAAGTGACCCACTTTTATTGAATAAATGAGAATCAATTTTACAATGAAGTTACTTTGTAAATGAAAGTTCCATACCAAAAGAAACTAAAAAAAAATATTAAAGCTACTATATAGTGATTCACTTTTTTAATTTAAGGGAAATGCACTTTACAATGAATGCATGAACTTTTTCAAAAAGTAACTTAAAAAAGAGACTTGAACTCACGACCTCTTATTACATAAAACAACTTTCAAATAAGTGAGTTAGTGAAAAACACATTATAATTGTAAAGGAGGAGGATGGGGTGTTGTTGTTGTTGTTGGAGCTCTTTCTCGAAGTATGTGCTTACCCCGAAAACCTTCGTTTTTGTCTACTCATACAAATACAAGTGAAATTTTTCGAAAAAAAAATGAATCTCAACAACAAATGGGGTTATATCTCGGTTAGCTTACCCGGAAAATGCAAGTTTTCTCTCAATTTATGATATGTCGAGATCGCATAGAGTGCATGACAAAGGGAATACGCAACAAGAAAACAATTTTTGCTCTATTAATAATTTTTCGAGATCGCATAGAGTGCACAGAAAAGAGCATACGCAAACTAGAAAGAGTAGCAACTCGAAAATTTAAATAGAAAACCAAAATATTAACTTTGTAAAAAAAATTAAAAAGGGCATATTCATGCTTTATACCTCTAGATCTAATTGAAATGGTCGTATCTTGGGAAAATGGAAACCTTTTCGAGTAAAACGAAAATAGTTTCTAACTAAAAGAAGTTCTTTGGATGCAATGGAACAGTCCTCTCAACCCATAAATGTACGAAAATATAATAAAACAAAAATGCGGTAATATGGCTTTAGGATCTAGATCTACAATGGGAGTGGGTCTCCAGATGGGCTCTGATATCATGCTCGACAAAACAAGGTATTCCAAAAAAGGACGAACACCTTCAATAACCACTCACACATACAAATCAAATATCTACACACCAATGTTTTTACGTAGTTAAAACCCTCGAAGAGGGAAAGAGTCCATGGCCCTAGCCAATGTGGCCATTTGATGCAATATATTAATGCAAAAAATATATATATTACAAAAGAGTTTCTCACAATCGATCATCAGCAAATGACCTTCCATGCTCTTTAAATAGATATCATAGACCAATCAGGTGTTAAGCCTAAGATCAATATAGTCATTAAGATTGAGTATAATATGAGTTGTCGGATCACTCTATGTCTAGAACATATAATGATCGTCGAATTACATAACTACAAATGAATACTAAAGAAACGTACTAAGTAACGCATTTTTACCTAAAGATACATTAGACAAAGTTGATCTTAACTAACTCCTAAGTGTCTAAATATCCTAACACCAAGTTGATTCTATCCAAACAAGACACAACAATGTACAAGAAATATGTTTAAATGAATGTGTGTAGTTGAAGAGAAAGATGTAAAAATACTATTGTGAAGAAGATGAGTTTGGTTGCATGTTTTTGTAGATGTTGTAAATAAGGTAGAACTTTATATGCATATTCTAAAAGAGTAAAAAATTATGGTTATAATATTAATGATTATTTATGTTTATATGTTGGTGAAAACCATAGATAAATAGGTACATGAACAACTAATATTATCAGGAAAAAATGGTTTGTATAGTATTTTCAAATAATGGGAGAGGAAAAAAATATCAATCATGTTGAAAGGAAGAAAAATATGAAAAGATGCCATTACCTCACAATGAATACCATATATTAACAGTATGCATTAATTCAATGGATGTTCAATCTTGTACTAGGATTTGAAGACACTGGTGGATTTACCTGCTATTGTAGCTTTCCATCGAGATTGAATTCCACCTTGGATAACATTAAGTGTATTCACCTTTGATGTGTAATCTGCTTTTTTGTTGATAGTGCAACATATTTTGTAAGTGGATGGAAGTCAATTTTATGTAACTATTTGTTTTTTAGTACAAATAAAAGGAAATGAACTCATATTATCTTAATGATGTACAAATAAAAGGAAATGCATTCATATTATATTGATGTTAATGCATCATATATGGTGAAAGAAGCATATACACAATATCGTAAAAAGTTGAAAAGAGAACTAAACGAATTTATATTTGAAATTCATAAGATCACGGTAGAACAAAAAACTCACAAATGACACTTGAAATTATGTGGAAAGACCCTCAAAAGAGAAACATCCATAGAGTAAGGGAAAAGATCAATTATTTCTCAATCAACTATGTAAAATGACAACCCATCATTTTTTATAGAGTGGGATCTTATATGCTAATTGATCATTGATTTGTAGTTTACTAAGCCACAACTCAACTAGTTATGGCTAAAATAAATGGATTTTCCAAGCTAATCTTACTTTAACTTGGGTCCATAAATGCATGCATATATCAAGACAACTTTATCGAAGTCAACCTTATGTTGATAACTCCAATGTTTTGTTTTGATAATTACAAAACAATTTAATGTGTGTAATTTATTGTTTAGATTTGCACACATAATTATGCATCAACATTCCCCCCAAATATTTACTTGAAGTTGAGGGGTGTTATCACCCTTATTTTGCTCACATGTGACATATGAGTAGTTATACGTAGATACATCATTATTCCATATATAATCTACAACATACACCCCATTATATCATCAGATGGCCTTTTTTTACCTTAGTTTGGTCAAACCCTTACTTGACCATTTCTATGGTGGCACAACTTATCATCTATCTTATGTGCAAGTTACATGATAAGTGTTGGTTGTGGAGCCTGATTATCTTCATGATTCAGAGGTATTTTTTTTTCAGCTGTGTTTATACCCCATGAATACTTTACACCCCGAAAGATTGTACACCCCTCCACGCGGGGGAGTTTCAAGGGGGGCTTGCCCCCTCTATGAAGTCTGGGTGGTCCGGGGGAAATTGGGCCCCTGGTGGGGTTTTAGGGGATAGCGGGCCCCGATGGGGATTCAGGGGAAAAGCCCCCAAAGGAAAATTTTCCTTGTAAATGCATATTGTAATTTCATACTAAATCTGGACCGTTCATTATAAGGTCGCAAATCTTACAGTGGAAGTTATGTTATGGTTTTTTTCCCTAGAAAGAAACCCTCTCTTATGAGGGAAATGTATTGCGGCTATGGGTTGTTGCGAAATTTTTGTATTCTAAGAGAGGATATTGTGAGAGAAATAAGAGAAAGTTGCAGCGGGTGTGTTGTAAGTTGTATCCCTTCATTTGTTGGATAATGAAAAGGAAGGACCTTGAAATTTCTCTGGTGGACGTAGCCCACACTGGGTGAACCACGTATATCTGTGTCTCTATTGTATTGTGTGTCTTTTGTGTTTTATTTTCGCATTTTGTTTTTATTTTATTTCTCCACGATCATGTTTTTCTAACAACTGGTATCAGAGCAAAAGGTAACTCGCAGGAAAAGAGGGTTCCTGGTTCGAGTGGGAGCAATGGCGGAAGATAGAAATTTTAGGGTCAAGAAATTTAATGGAAAAAACTACCAATTATGGAAGATGCAGATGGAAGATTATTTATATCAGAAGGATCTATTCCTACCATTGGGTGGAATAGAGAAGAAGTCGACGGCCATGAAGGACGAAGAATGGGATGTTCTTGACAGAAAATCACTAGGAACGATACAGCTAAGCCTAGCAGCGTCGATGGCTTTCAATATTTTGAAAGAAAATACAACGAAGGAGCTTAATGGATGCATTGGCCAAACTGTATGAAAAACCCTCGGCGTTCAATAAGGTATTTCTAATGAAGATATTATTTAATATGAAGATACCAAAAGGTGGGTCTGTTGCAGATCATTTAAATGAATTTAATACAGTTACTAATCAACTAAGTTCTGTAAAGTGGACTTTGATGATGAGGTCAGGGGTCTTCTAATATTGTCCTCATTGCCAGAAAGTTGGAACGACTTGGTAATAGTTGTAAGTAACTTTGTATCTGGTTCAAACACTTTAAAATTTGATGATGTTGTTGGTGTTATCCTTAGTGAGGAAATGTGACGGAAAAGGACAGGTGAGACATCGGGTAATGTGTTAAACATGGAGAATAGGGGAAGACAAAAGGATAGAGGAAAGGGCTCAGAGAACCAAGAGAATTATAGGAAGGGAAGATCCAAATCCAGACTGGGAAATATAAAGTGTTGGAATTGTGGGAAGAAAGGACATCTGAAGAAATACTGCAAAGCTCCAAAGAAACAAAGAGATGGACAGCATGAGAAAAATCAGGAAGCAAATGTAACAGGTGATGTGTTACAAGATGATTTGATTCTTTCTGTAGATAATATTTATGAGTCTTGGGTAGTATATTCAGGGGCTTCAATTCATCCCACACCCCATAGAAAACATTTTCTAGATTATGTTCAAGGTGATTTTGAACAGGTTCATTTGGGTGATGATTCACTATGTAAAATTGTTGGAATGGGAAAGGTAAAAATAAAGAAAAGGAATGGAAACCAGTGGTTGTTGAAAGAGGTAAGACATGTTCCGGATCTAAGGAAAAATCTAATTTCAACATGACAGTTGAAAAGTGAAGGTTGTACATCTACATTTGCAGATAAGGCATGGAAGGTCATCAAAGGATCATTGGTGATAGAAAAAGGAGAGAAGGTAGGTACATTGTATTTATGTACTAGTAATATTGAATCTTCTATCTCTTTAGCTTCTACAGGAGTGGATATGACACTTGGCATCATAGGATTGGACACATGAGTGAGAAGGGGATGTATATACTTCACAAAAGAAATTTGTTTACAGATCTTAAACAAAATGATTTGGATTTCTGTGAGTAATGTGTTTATGGAAAACAAAAGAGAGTCAGATTTCTCAAAGTCAGAAAAGAAAAGAAGAGTGAAAGGTTAGAGCTTGTCCATACAGATGTATGGGTACTAGCTCATGTATCATCTCTTGGTGGATCTCATTATTATTTTCTTTTATTGATGATGCAACTAGAAAAACTTGGGTTTATTGCATTCAACAAAAATCTGATGTTTTTGATACTTTTAAG
>SNQJ01S0043953.1:173198-191194 GCA_010110895.2 Picea sitchensis | reverse complement strand
AAATGGTATGTCACCCATCCCTCTTTAGTTAGTAAATTCAATATTTAAAACTTAAGGAAAGCGTCATGTTCTAGTGTGTTTTGTTCTAGATCTAGGTGGATCTAGGGAGATCAGTTAGTGTCTGCACCTACCGGTTTGTCCGATAACAATACCCCTAGGCTGGACCCAATTGTAAAGGTAAAATGCAAATGTACTTAAGCTGGTGTGTTGTTTGATATCATTTTTGTATGCACCTTTCATGGCATAGTGCGTGCATGTACTGCGCACTAAAATGATGAAGTGTGCACATTCCAGGATATCGTGCGCAACAACTTAAGTGCATGCGATTTTGAGGCCAGGGAGACTTTATGTATATGATGTGTTTTATAGGCTAGTGAGCCAGTTTATTATAAGCCAACAGGCTTATGTGATGATTAGGCCGGAGAGCCTAGATGTTAAAGGCTAGTGAGCCTATTTTTGTATAGGTCTCATCATTAATATAAAATACATCGTTGTGCACAAAATGACCACGATAAAAGAGTATGGGGGACTAAACTACACTAGTTAGGGAAAGGGGGGGATAAAATTTAAGAAAAAGGGCTAAGCTAGGGAGATTAAGCCAAAAATGAATATTATATTAATATTCCTTAAATCATAAATATGGAAAATTATTTTATCCTAAGTTATAAGGATGGGGACAAGTGGGCCAAAGTATCTCCCAACATGACAAGTGTCAAGTTGGGAACATGCATACATATAGTTTGGACTTAGTTCATTTGGCCATCATGCAGTTATCATTTAGCCATTCCATGACCATTCAATCACCCAGTCAGTTGTCCTTCATACCTTCCTGTCACTGTACCTGAACTTGTATCTGTACCCATACCTGTTTGTGTACCTGGTTAGATTGGGAACTGGACTGAAGAAGCGGGTTGTCAGGCCCGTGGGATATTGAAGAGGTGGGTTGTCAGGCCTGTGAGAAATCTCTCAAGGTGAGAGAATTGTTGGGAATTGATTTCCAAAGGTGCTAAATTGTAGCTACAGGGCTCTGAGACTTCTTGTCTGGCCTATTTTTGAAGCCCAGAAAGGAAGCGAGGTAGCCGAAGGAGTATTGAGCAGAGAAGGGGCACACTTCCTGGGGTGGGACATGCATGTAGGGAATGAGGGACTATAGGTTGTTAGTTTGAGTTGGCACCTGTGACAGAGTCTTTCCTGTTTTCTGAGATCCATTAGCCTGTTTAGGAATCCCTTTACCCGTGTGGAGTTTAGTCCCATCTCGGGGGTGACCCACTGTTGAGAGTGATGAGCAGTGTGGAATAAGGTTGGGAGGTTCATGGAAGGTCTGCAAGCAGTTGGTGATATTCTTACCAAGATAAGTGCCAATTGTGTGATAAATTACATGCTACATTATTATTTACGTCTTTATTTTTATGGGTTTATCCTATTTGTGGTTTATAATTGTCTTTATATTTATGAGTATTACCTGTATATGCTTACTGTTATTTTAGTATGAATCCGTGCATTTACATAAGTTATTTGTCTGTTTACGTTTTATATATAAAGTTTCGCAAGATTTTTGTGTGTATATGTTTTAATTGCATGCAGCTCGAAAAATTTATGTGGCATAGTTCAGTTAGATGCTGGGTATGTTAGAGTATGTTGAGCAGAGAATGAAAGTGTTTTCTGGAGTAGCATGGCTGACCTAGGTGGTCGAGGATTTTACAACATGGTATTAGAGCTTCAGTTTTCAACACTGAGCCTGGATGGGCCGAACAAGTTGATTTGAAGCGAAATTTCATAGAGGATTGATTTCTAAGTGGCCAAATTTCTGGTTGCAGAACGTCCATGGTAAAAAGTAACAACAATTGCGCGGAATTGGGAAAAATCCCAATTTATGTTGTTAAATTCATGGGAAAATTGAGAAATTTAGCCAAGTGATGAGATATTATTGATTTAATATCTGTTCTAGCAAATTCAAACCTGGAATTGGTCAAATTTGAAGTTACAGTGAAGCCATGACAAATGGAGCGAGATTAGTTGATTAAAATTCTCAATTTGTGAATTGAGTTTGCGAAACATTCATTCCAGAAATGTCAAACCACAATGATTTATTGTTGCAGAGGATGAAATAGTGTTATCAGGGTAAAATTGAACAAATTTCATAGTTGCAGAATGTCTACGGTAAAAATGGGAAAAAAGTTAGGAAAAAGCCCCAATTTCTACAGCGGAATTCACGTGGAATTGATGCACATAAAAATGAATGTGTGCACTAAAAAGGCATGATGCGTAGTGAAAATCTTATGATATGCGGAAAAATATTGGCGTGCGGGTGCGCGTGCTAAAATTTGGCGCCACGCAGAAAAATATTGGCGTGCGGGTGCGCACGCTAAAAATTGGCACTGCGCGGAAAAATATTGTCGTGTGAGTGCGCGCGCTAAAATTTGGCGCTGCGCGGAAAAATATTGGCGTGCAGGTGCACGCGCTAAAATTTGGTGTTGCATGGAAAAATATTGTTGTGCGGGTGCGCGTGCTAAACTTTGGGGCTGTGTGGAAAAATATTGGCGTGCGGGTGTGCACACTAAATCTAGCAGTGCGTGGTGCGGATTGAGAGAAGCATACGTAATACTAGCATGCTCTGTTCACACACATAATAATGGCGCGTGTGGTGTGTGTAGTATTTATATAGCGCAGAGGAATTTTGTTGGGGCACGCGTAATACGGGTATAAGTTGTCGCACGACAGTTTAGTTAATGGTGCACGTAGAGTACTGGTGCGCAGTGGGGGCGTACTAAACTTTGGCATGGTGCAACACGTAGAGTAAAATGTGTGCGGAATATTAGCGCGCGACACAAAAATGATGCGCGACACAAAAAAAAAATTGTGCGCAACAGGTATTAGTACAAGAACCAAAATTGTGCACGGTGGATATTGGCATGCGACACAAAAGTAATGTGCGTCAGTTATTTGTGCAATAGAGAAGTGATGCACAGTGGTTATAGGTGCACGGAGCATGAATTACCTTGTGGTGTTGTTGTGCATGCTAAATAGGGGTGTACAGGTTGAATTTTGTGCGTGCGCAGTCGTTTGGATGGTGAAAAACAGTAGAAAACGAATGAATTTCCATGACATTTTATATTATTTGAACGTCATCTTTTTGCAACGCGTTTTTGAGGCCCTTAACAATGTTTTTAGTTACTCAAAAACCAAAAGAAAAAACAAATTTACAAAGGTACTATGTATCCCTGAAGCTCAAATAAAAGATCCCGGAAAGAGCTTTCTAATGGTGTAAATCATTCATCAAACGAAGCTTTTATGAGAAAGTTACAGGACAAACAGTGGAGGGTAAATTTTAAGACCCAACTAACTTCGAAGAGCCATAACTTTCTACTCCAGAATTAGATTGAGGCGCAGGAGCAGTCAATGGAAATAAATTGAACCATAGAAGACAGTCCTAAAGCTGAAATAAATTTCTAGGCATATTAAAAATGTTTAAGATGGCAAAGAAGGTACATGTAGCATTCCAGACCAAAAACACAAATTGTCCTAGAACTTCAACGGGCTGTAACTAGCAGCCTAGAACCCAGAAAGAGGTAAAACTTGGACAAACTGTCTAAAATATGTGTATTGAGAAGCCCAATTGATATACTACTAAAAATCCAATGGAGTAGGTGCAAAAATGCACAATTATAGTGCAGAGTTGCGCCAAGTTGAAGTGTGAACAGAAAAATTAATGGCCAATTTTCAAATAACCATAAATTTATGCTCAAGAATCATAATTGAGCATGGGAGAAGGCGTTGGAAAGGTGTTGGATAGTAGAATATAGATATGCACCCATAAAATTGATCTGGGCATTCAATTTTTTAGGAAATTAGAAGAAAGAATTATGATATAATATTGAACCAGAATGGTTCATATTTTTCATGAAATTGTTGAGTTAGTTAACTTGACAAAGTTTTGTTGGTTGCACATTTTGCAGATTTAACAAAAACTAGATCAGATCAGGATCAACACAAATTCTAGAGGAATGGAATATGCACAAGGGACTTACGTCCAAGAAGATGAGATCAAAGGGATGGATGTCCATTTCGGCATTGAAGGAACAAACTCCAATGAACATGGAGAAGGAAGGGATGAAAACATGAATATGGTAGAGACCATTAAAAATTTATAGAAGGATGTCCAAATCCATAAAGCTAATAATGAAAGGATTATGAGATCCAAGGAGAAACAAGAGGACTTCAACATGAATTTAATGTAGAGCTTGAACATAATAGAAAATAAATTGGATAAGGAGAGTGTCTCAAGCAAATCAGGAAGTCATAGGTATCCTGATGAGAAAAGAAGAACCATAAGTGTTAGAAAACATCATTGTCACTCCCCGAGGCATTCCAATAAGAGATAAAACAATAGCTCAAGTCCATCCCCTATTAGGAAGCATAAGAGGTCTGAGGTGGATGAACTACGAGAAGAAATGAACAAAATTAAACCTCCTACATTTGATGGTGAGCACAAGAAGGATGAAGATGCAGAGACATGGTTGTTGGGCATGATAAAGTATTTTCAATTGCATAAATATTCATCTCATGTAGAAGGAAGAATTTCCATCTATCAACTCAAGGGAAAGGCATCCATGTGGTGGGATCAACTTGTGCAGGTGCAACACATTAAAGAGAAAAGTGTTACTTGGAGGGAATTCAAGAAGTATTTTGAAAAGAAATACTTGACGAAGAGATACTATGACAAGAAAATGAAAGAGTTATTTGAACTCAAGCTTGGGAGTATGACCATAGATGAATATGAAAGGAGATTTTTAGAACTGTTGAAGTATGTTTCTTTCATCAAGGATGAGATAATTAAGATTCAAAGGTATTTGAGTGGATTTCCATCATTCATCAGTGAAAAAACACAATATGATGATCCCAAAACATTGGAGGATACCATAAGGTGAGCTAAATTCCTATATGATCAACAAAACCCAAGGCCAACTTTCCAAAAAGCTTGGGAAGACAAAAAAGAAATTCAATATGGATCAAATGAAAAAGGGAATTAAGCCACCATTCTTCAGAAATAATCCTCAGAGACAACCAACTTCTAGAGAACCCAAAATGATTGATATAGGGGGTCAAAGGCAAAGGAATCCACCTATTCAATGTTGGGGTTGTAAAGGAGATCATATGTTCAGAGATTGTCCTCACAGAGGTGAAAAATTGAGGACTATTCACAATGTACAACAAGCTGAAGCAATGGAGGACATGGGAAGAAATGTACCAAGGATATATGTAGCCCTGGACAACAAGAAAGTAGAGTATTAGTCACATATGATTGAAGTGGAAGGTATGATCAACAACCAAACCATTGTTATTTTAATTGATTCAGGAGCTAGTCATAGTTATATAGATCCTAAGATGGTGGAAAGTGGCGCACACCCCCTTCCCTCCAAAAGGCTGCTTGACCTCCCGGTCTTGGATGGTTTGGAACACTGAGTCAGAGTGACTCTTCGGGTCCCTATGAGTACCCAAAACTACTGTGCACACACACACACACATGCCCCTTATTCCTCAAGTGGCCACAATTATGACCGTGGGCCTATTCATTCGTGAGTCGGGCTTCCGGGATATCCCAAACTCCTCCTTCAAATTTTCCTGAAGTTCTTTTCTTCAAGTCTCCAGGCTTCCACCACACGTCTCCTAATATCCATCGCCCCCACTACAGTTTGGTTTTTGAGACTTTGCGAACTCTAACACTTTCATCCACGAACCTCCAAAATTTTGACTTCCGAATTCCTTAATCCGCTGCCACGTACTCTTCTTGGGTCAACGGTTGAGATCAAATCATGATTCAGACTTAGTGACTCTACACTTATGCTCCTTCCATATTTCCCAAACCATGAAGTGTCGGGACACCTTACGACTATCCTTCGCGTAGCTCTCCCAAATCTGACGGTCTGGAATCGTTCGTGTCCCTCTGAAACGAATATTGCCCACTTTCTTTTATGGGAACTTCAGGGACTTCCCTCCTCAAATAATTTCCACTGTTGTCCCTCCTGATCTTTACTTCTTCAATTTTCTCTTGTTCCTCTGAACACTATCCTTGACACTTGGTCAAAATCTTGACCTATGCACACCTTGCGCTGGGTCTCTCCCACACTCAGCTCCTTCTGAGCTTTGAGTTCAAAACTATTTCATGCACTCCTTATGGATGTCGATGCACTCCTTCCATACATACAATTTATTTCTATCTATTTTGAGCTTTACGAGTCGAAACAGACTCGGTCATGCACTCCTTGGGGACACTATGCACTCCTTTCACTCACTCAATGAAGAGAAACAATTGAAACTTATTCACTCTTCACAGTGACTCATACATTCATCCCTGCAAATGCATTCATGGATACAAGAACAAATAAATAACAGAGAATTGAACACAAACAAAGATCTACCATTCATGCATTCAGATATACACAATAATAACACACATTTGGGACAATATTTCTATGCTATATTCATCCAACTGAAACTTACATACATTCATTCAGTGGTTCCCTGTATTTTTCAGCTCTTGACTACAATGGAAATCTATACATTAGATTCAACAGCCTTTCAATAACCTCCCCTTGACAACAATACAAATCTTTATACAAAGAGGTGCTCTTCGAGCCTTTCCCTCCAACTACTCTACGTTATCCTATCGAAATTAAAGGCCTTCAACTACTTAACATTTATTACAATAAATATCGAGTCAGACAGATAAGAGAGGATCCTCCATATATGTATTGTGATCCTCCTCATTTAAACAAAATAAATCTCCCCATCGATCTTACATGATGGTTCAACCTCCGATCATTAAAATTGTTCATAACTCAAAAAGCTTTGTCAGATATTACATTGATACACTATCTTTAAAATTCAAAATGTTTCAAAATACGTGCTAGTGCGCCTAACTGTCTTCCGCTTGTACTTTTCTGGCGACGCTCTTGCATAAGAAAACTTGCATTTTCCAAGAAGAAAGCATGGAAAATCTTGGTTGGTGCAACTCGCTACTGAAGCCAAAAGAAAAGTTAATGAGATGGTTAATTCATGTCTTATGGATATGAATGGAATGAACACCAAGGCATATTTAAACATCTTGCCTTTAGGTTCCTATGGTTGTCTAACTGGGATGGATTGGTTGGAGCAACATCATGCTATCCTAGACTATCATAACAAGGCATTTACTTGCTTGGATGAGGAAGGGAACCTAAGGAAAGTGCAGGGAATTCCCAGGGTAGTAACCATCGGAGAAATTTCATCATTGTAGTTGAAGAAATGTTACAGAAAAGGGTGTCAAATTTTTTTAGCACATATCGAAGAGACACCTAAAGATAATATGTAAAATATTGAAGATTATGCAGTCCTAAAAGATTTTGAAGATGTGTTTAAGGAAATACCAAGATTACCCCCTAAAAGATACATTTATTTCTCCATAGATTTGATGCCTGGAGCAGCTCCAGTATCCAAGACTCCATACTGGATGAGTACACCAGAATTGAAGGAATTGCAAATGCAACTTGAAGAGCTCTTGAAGAATGGCTATATATGCCCAAGTGTGTCACCTTGGGGTGCCCCATTTTTATTTGTGAAGAAAAAGGATGAGACATTGAGACTTTGCATTGACTTTATGTAGTTGAACAAGGTAACTTTGAAGAATAAGTATCCTTTTCCAAGGATTGATGACCTCTTTGATCAGTTGAAATATGAAAAAATATTCCCCAAGATCGATATTAGGTCCGGTTATCATCAAGTAAGAATTAAAGAAGAATATGTCAGCAAGACTGCTTTTAGAACAAGGTATGGTCATTATGAGTTCACAGTGGTTCCCTTTGGATTATCAAATGCACCAGTTGTCTTCATGTGTTTAATGAATGGTATTTTCAGAGAATACTTGGATAAGTTTGTCATTGTATTTCTAGATGACATTTTTATATATTCTAAATCATAGGAAGAGCATGAACAACACTTGAGGATGGTATTACAAGTATTAAGGGAGCATCAGTTGTATGGCAAATTGAGCAAGTTCTCATTTTAGCATAGGCAAATTCATTATTTGGGACATATCATTTCATAGGATGGGATAGCAGTGGATCCTGAGAAGATAGAATCCATTAGAGAATGGTCACTGCCAAAGAATGTGATAGAGGTCAGATCATTCATGGGCCTTTCAGGCTACTATAGGAGATTTATTGAAGGATTCTCAAAGATTGCACACCCAATCACTTCCTTGCAAAAGAAGGGTGTGAAGTTTCAATGGACATTGGATTGTGAAAAGAGTTTCCAACACTTGAAACAATTATTAACAAGTGCTCCAATATTAAGGATTGCAGACCCAAATGAAGACTTCATTGTATGCACATATGAATGTAAAGAGGGACTTGGTGGAGTCCTCAATCAAAATGGGTTTGTGATATGTTATGAATCAAGGAAGTTTAAGGAGCATGAAAGACACTATGCCACTCATGATTTAGACTTGGAAGCCATAGTGCATGCCTTGAGGAAATGGAGACACTACCTCATGGGGAAAAGGTTTGAGCTGAGAACAGACCAAAATGGTCTGAAATATTTACTTGATCAACCAACTCTAAATTCTAGGCAAAGCAGATGGATATAATTTCTAAGTGAATATGACTTTGATATAAAACATATCAAAGGGAAAGAAAACAAAGTGGTTGATGCACTCAGCAGTAGAGTGCATGAGTTGCATGCTACAACCATTAGCATGTACCAATAAAATTTGAAACATAGAATTTTGGAGGCTACAAAATTAGATTTGCAATACAAGGAATTAGTGGCAAAATCACAACAAAGCAATTTACAGCAGAAAATTGAAGAATACAAGCTAGATAATGATGAAATTATCATGTACAGGGGAATAATTTATCTACCAAATTCCCAGGAATTGAAAAATATGATATTGAGAGAAATGCATAATGTACCTTATGTTGGGCACCCAGGTTATCAAAACACTATTGCAACTGTCAAAAGCCAATATTATTGGCCATGCATGAAGAAAGAAGTTGTTGATTTTATTGCAAAATGTTTGGAATGTCAAAAGGTAAAGGCTGAACATAGACACCCAGTTGGGTTGCTACAACGATTACCCATTCCTGAGTGGAAATGGGAAGTTGTAACAATGGATTTCATCACCAAACTGCCCAGAACAAACAAGCAACATGATTCTATCATGGTAGTGGTGGATAAGCTTACTAAAGCTACCCATTTTATTCCAGTTAAGCTCACTCACAAGGAAGCCAACATTGGTGATATTTATATGAGAGAAATTTCCTGATTACATGGTATACCCAAGACAATTGTGTATGACAGAGATCCAAAATTTACCTCAAATTTTTGGAAGGGATTATTTAATGGATTTGGAACAAATTTGAATTTTAGCACAGCGTATCATCCAGAATCAGATGGACAAACAAAGAGGGTGAATCAAGTGATTGAGGATATGTTGAGGATGTATGTGATGGATAAACCATCAAAATGGAAAGACTACCTACACTTAGTAGAGTTTGCTTATAACAATGGGTACCAAACATCTCTAAAGATGAGCCCATTTGAGGCACTTTATGGAAGAAAGTGCAACACACTGGTAAGTTGGGATAACTTAGTAGATAGAGCAGTGGTTGGGCCAGATTTACTCAGGGAAATGGAGGAGAAAATGTTGAAAAAAAAATAAAAATTAAAGGCTACCCAACACAGGTAGAAAAACTATGTTGATAAGGGCAGAACTCATAGAGAATTTAAAGTAGGAGACCATGTATTCTTGAAAGTGAAGGCCAACAAAAGTTTCCTGAAGTTGGGAAATTGTTCAAAGTTGGCAGCTCACTATTGTGGGCCATTTGAAATCCTAGAGAGGATTGGTCTAGTAGCTTATATGATTGCATTGCCTGCATCTATGTATGTTCATAATGTGTTCCATGTATCATTACTCAAGAAAAATATACTTGATGCTAATCATGTTATTGATTGGAATGTGATTCAAGTGGAGCAAGAAAGCGCTTTCCAAATGCATTTGGTACACATTCTGGACTGGAAAATCAAACAGCTCCAAAACTAATCCATAGGGATCGTAAAGGTCCAATGGACCTGGTGTGGTCCTGAGGATGCAATGCAGGCGGAATACCCACATATTTTTGAGGATTTTTGAAAATTTTGTTGTAGATGTGTACATAATGCACTAAGGACAATGCATAAATAAGGGGACGGGATTGTAATACCCCTAGGTCGAACCCAATTGTAAATGTAAAATGCAAATGTACTTAAGCTGGTGAGATGTTTGATATCATTTTTGTATGCACCTTTCATGGCATAGTGCATGCATGTACTGCGCACTAAAATGATGAAGTGTGCACATTCTAGGATACCACACGGAACAACTTAAGTGTGCACGATTTTGAGGCCAGAGAGACTTTGTGTATATGTTGTGTTTTATAGGCTGCTGAGCCAATTTATTATAAGCCAAAAGGATTATGTGATGATTAGGCCAGAGAGCCTAGATGTTAAAGGCCAGTGAGCCTATTTTTGTATATATCTCATGATTAATATAAAATACATCGCTGCGCACAAACCAACCATGATAAAAGAGTATGGGGGACTAAAATCCACTAGTTAGGGAAAGGGGGGGCTAAAAGTTAAGAAAAAGGGCTAAGCTAGGGAGCTTAAGACAAAAAGGAATATTATATTAATATTCCTTAAATCATAAAGTATGGAAAATTAGTTTATCCTAAGTTCTAAGGATGGTGACAAGTGGGCCAAAGTAGCTTCCAACATGACAAGTGTCAAGTGGGGAACATGCATACATATAGTTTGGAATTAGTTCATTTGGCCATCATGCAGTCACAATTCATCCATTCCATGATCATTCACTCACTCAACCAGTTGTCCTTCGTACCTTCATGTCATTGTACTTGAACCTGTATCTGTACCCATACCTGTTTATGTACCTAATTAGCTTGGGAGTTGGACTAAAGAAGCTGGTTCTCAGGCCCATGGGATATTGAAGAGGCAAATTATTAGGCCCATGAGAAATCTCTCAAGGTGAGAGAATTGTTGGGAATTGATTTCTGAAGGTGCTAAACTATAGCTATAAGGCTCTGAGACTTCTTGTCTGGCCTGTTGTTGAAGCCTGGAAAGGAAGTGGGGCAGCCAAAGGAATGTTGATCAGAGAAGGGGCACACTTCCTAGGGTGGGACGGGCATGTGGGGAATGAGGGACTGTAGGATGTTAGTTTGAGTTGGCACCTGTAACAGAGTCTTTCCTGTTTTTTGAGATCCATTAGCCTGGTTAGGAATCCCTTTACCCGGGTGGAGTTTAGTCCCAGCTCGGGGGTGACCCACTGCTGAGAGTGATGAGCAGTGTGGTCTAAGGCTGGGAGGTTCATGGAAGGTCTTCATGTAGTTGGTGATATTCTTACCAAGATAAGTTTCAATTGTGATAAATTACATGTTGCATTATTATTTACGTGTTTATTTTTATGGGTTTATCCTATGTGTGGTTTATAACTATCTTTATATTTATGGGTATTTCCTGTATATGTTGCATGTATATGTTTATTGTTATTTCAGTGTGAATCCATGCATTTACAGAATGTATTTGTTTGTTTACGTTTTATATATAAAGTTCCACAAGAGTTCTATGTGTATATGTTTTGATTGCATTCAATTCGAAAAATTTATGTGGCATAGTTCAGTTGGATGTTGGGTATGTTAGAGTATGGTGAGCAGAGAATGAAAGTGTTTTCTGGAGTATCATGGCCAGCTTGGGTGGCTGGGTATGTTACATTGTGATTGATGAACACTGTAATTTTGTTTATGTTAATAAAAACACCAAACGACTGACTAAGAGGGAAGCCTTGAAGTATTGACCACAATACAATGAGTGGGAATGGTGAGGTGGAACTTGGAGTTTTGACCTTGAGTAGTTTGATTCTAAAAAAGGTGAGTGGGGATCCCAAGGAACATGAGAATTTTCCGGTTGAGAAAAAGAATGAGATAGACGAGGAGGTAGATTAAAAACATAGGAAAAACAAAAAAGAGAAGGACAGAGATTTGAAACCCAGAGATGAGTAGCCAGACTCCTAAAAATATGGTGATATGAGTGAGAAGCCAGAGCTCAAACACATAGCTCTGAACAACAAAAAATGTCGGGGAATTTTTCCCGAGGAAAAATAGGAATCTTTCCCAAGACATGAATGGACACTCTAGAATAGAGAATACCTTTATCTAGACTGGAGAAAAGAGGGTCGTGACTTGGTGCTTGATAGAAATAAACTGACACTGGTAAGGGGAGTTCATTGAGGGACTATGTAGCAAAGAAGGGAATCCCTTGTGTAGAGGAAATCTAGTTGGGAATGTGCTTGATAAACTCATGGAGGCCCTTAGCTCAGTGGGAAGAGGAAAACTTCTATTGTTTCTAATGGAGTCAAGGAGAGTAACCTTCTTGTATAAAGGGTGGGTTGTTGTATAAAGGAAAAAGTACAGCACAACCTATGGTTGGGTGGAAAGGCATTCACCCTTAGACAGTTGGCTAACTGAATTCATCATTGAATACATAAGTGTTTCCTTTGTATCTTTATTGAATATCTATCAATGGTTATGATGTGCATTCTATTCTTGATAATGGTCTATGTATGACAAATGAATGTTAAATCTGAATTGAAATTGAATAATGAAATCTCTTTTTAAAGGGTTAATGAATTAACTATGAAGATTGTGTATGTGAGGCTAGTGAAGGACGATAACCTTGTGTTTTTCCCTCTCAATTACATGGAGAGTTTGTAGGATATGGAAACCTTCATTTGGGGTTCTCAGTGGACCATTTATTGCTTTGTTGAGAAATGGATTACAAGCCCGAGGGAGTAAAGTAGAAAATCCATGCAGGAAGACACCGAAAAAGGTTGTTGATATTTCAAGTCCAGATGTAATCCTTAACTAATTAAAATCCCTGTTCAAACCCAGAAAAAATGATAGTTGTTGATATGAGGTGGAGGATTGATCTCGACCATTTGTTGGAGATCCGGGAATTCAACGTGTGACACAACTGACTCTCGATGAAGCCATTAGATCCTGGTTGGTCACTGTTTCACCAATGGGTTCTGCAACTTAACTTTATTTGTGATAGATGTGAAGAGGAATAATTGGAACCAAAATCCATCATAGCTCCAAAGACTCTTTTCATTATGTTCTTCCTCTGTTTCCCGATGCCCGGTTGGGTAAGGTTCTAGGTAGCATTTTGACTCATATCCTTTTCAAGTGTATGCATGGGAGGAATTTTAGGGAACGTGAAGATGACATTAGGATGATGTAATTGGGCCAGGTGCTAATCAAAATTTCCAATAGAATGTGGATAGGTGTCAACACTCAAGTGAGGCGGGCCAGGGAAGGGGCTCATGGTATTTATGATCCAGATTTTATGAGCGGAACAAAATGAATATAGATTATTAACATATACTTAACACAAAATAACAAAGATACAGTAAAATTGGTTTTCTATTCAACAAGGAAATAAGTTGAAACTGTAAAATGCAGTGGAAACAAGCTTGTTGGAATGGTGGCGACTTATCTCTGAGAAGAGATGTGACGGCTGCGCTCATTCACAAGAAGATTATTACAATGAGGCTCTGAAGGAATTTTTACAATAAATAGGAATTTCAAAAACCCTAGACATCCAAAAACCTAACCCTAGGAGATGAAGCACCAAAAGTCATGTGGGCCCTGTTTGGGTAAGTTAGTACATTAACTTCTCAGGGTCGTAACTTTTGCATACGATCTCCGTTTTAGGCGTATGATAGCCCGTTGGAAAGGTATCTTCGAGGATATTCATTTTGGGGGCTCAATAATTCTTTTGGATATAACTGAGAAGCTAGATCATGAAAAACCTTCATTTAGGCCCTCAAAATGGCCTCAGACGTTAAAACTGCTAAAAATAGTAAATTGTCGAAATTGCCAGAAAACTGTTTTGAGCCAGTTGGAAAAGGTGGGTGGCCACCGATATCTACCTGGATCAATCCTCATTCCTTAGCAAGAAATGGTCTCCATTGTGTTGAGGTCCCCCATCAGATGAGGAAATTTCTGCTGAATTTGGCCCCGGGTGAGCCACTTGCCTTAGTGCAGGAGCTGCCCTGCTTTGACGACTCGATAAAGTTGGATCCTTTGCTGTCAAGTGAACTTGATCTGTGTGTCCACAATCTGATCATTAGATGCCTGTTGTATGTAGTTGAGGTTGATCTATGCTGGTGTCAGTTGTTCTGCTACTTCTGAGGTGTCCAATAATGGTGTGAAATAAGGGCGAAGGAGGTCCATGTTGAACACTGTGAGCAAGCCAAGGAAAGGAGGAATGTTGAGCTAAAAATCATTATCCTCCACAGCCTTGGTGATGGTGTGAGACCCATAACAGAGTGGGTGAAGCTTTCAATTGGGTCCTATAAGGCGTTCTTTCTGCAAGTGCAACCAAACTTTGTTGCCCACCTAAAACTTATGTGGCACCCGATGTTGATCATGGCGTTGTTTGTACTTTTCATTGGACTTTTGTAGGATATCCTAAACCTGTTGGTGGATGTGATGGATCTGCTCAATGAACCGGGTGGCTTTGTCATCTTCAGTTGGATCAGTAGATGATTCGGTCGAGGTGACCGCAAGGGGAAGTGCAACATCTATGGGACCCAATGGTTGGAATCCCAACCCCACATGAAAGGGGCTGTGGCCAGTTGAGCTATGTAGGACTCGATTGTAGCTATACTAGACATAGGGAAGGCTCTCATCCCATGTGCAAGGGTGTTGGAATTTTACATGCGAAGGATATGCACAATCATTTGATTTATGACCTCGGTTTGGCCATCTGTCTGAGGGTGGAAGGCTGCGGATTTGGTGAGCTTGGTGTCTAGTAGTGACCATAGGCTCGAATAGAATGTGCTGATAAATCGATTGTCCTGATCTGAGACAATGGTTTGTGGGATTCCAAAATGTACCTAGGCTCGTTCAAATAAGAGCTTGGCAGTGGCCTCTGTTGTGATGTTCTTCTTACAGGCAACCAAAATCGACATCTTAGAGAAGTGATCAACAACCACAAAAACACAGTTGTTTCTCCGCTTGCTGGATGGGAGGCTTGACATGTAGTCCATTGAGATGGATTCCCATGGCCTGTCAGGAGTAGAAAGAGGGGTGTACAGGCCCTGTTTCTTAGTGGTTGGTTTGGAAATCACGCAGGCAGTGCAAGACCTGATATACTTGTTGACCTCCTGTCGAAGTTTCGACCAGTAGAAATGTTTTTGTAGCATCGCCATTGTATTTTCGACACCAAAGTGTCCTGCCACCCGACTATAGTGGGATTCCCATATCAAATTCGCTCGCTCACTTGATGGAACATAGATATGGCCCAGGCGACACAACAACCCATCCTGAAGATGGAAATTATCGACAATTGCGTTTTCCCCCAACATTTGGTAGGTGGTGACGAAGTTCAGGTCTACCTCATAGAGTTGGGGGCATCCAGAGGTCTCATGGCCACAAGAGTTTAGCATTATGCTGAGTGCCGCGACTAGCAGTCTGCTGAGGCAATCATCAACGCGATTGTTGCTTCATGTTTTATACTTGATGTTGAGGTGGAATTGTTGCAAGTATGTGGACCACTTTTGATGGCGGTCATTGTGCAATTTTCCTTGTGTCTGCATGAACTGCAGTGGCTTATGATCAGTGTGGATGACTGTCTCCTTCCCAATATTGTATTGTCTCCATTGGCGGCAAGATTTCACAATGGAGTACATTTCTCTGTCATAAGTAGGTTACTTACAGACAACATCTGATAGTGTCTCACTATGATAGGCCACGGGGTGGTTGTGCTAAGTGAGAACGACGCCCACAACATAGTCTGAAGCATATATCTTGATCTCAAAGGGTTGTTGCAGGTTTGGGAGTGAAAGTACTGGGGCTGAGCATAAGCACTGCTTCAAATCATCGAATGCTTGTTATTGGGACCGGCCCCATGGAAATTTCTCCTTACCACCACCCCTGGTTATTTGGCTAAGGGCCCATGCAATATGGGAGAATCCCAACATGAACCTGCGGTAGAAATTGGCAAGGCCCAAGNAATCCCAACATGAACCTGCGGTAGAAATTGGCAAGGCCCAAGAAGATCTGAAGCTCAGTGAGTGTGGTTGGGGCTGGCTAGTCACAGATGACTTGGATATTGGCTAGATCCACATGTACGCCATGCTAATCAATGATGTAGCCCACGTAATGGACCCTGTCCATGCCGAAGGAGAATTTTTCCAAGTTGGTGTATAGCTTGTGCTGTCATAGGGTTCGCAAAACCTGTTGAATATGTTGCAAGTGCTCGGCCCAAGTCTTGCTGTAAATGAGAATGTTATCCATATACACCACTACAAAATTATTGGTGAATGGCCGCAGGATATCGTCCATCAACCTCATGAAAGTGGTTGGTGCATTTGTCAAACCAAAGGGCATGACCAACCATTCAAAAAGGCCTTCCTTTGACTTGAAGGTGGTCTTCCATACATCTGATTGTTCTATCAGGACCTGGTGGTAGCCAGACTTCAGATCAATCTTACTGAAGTATTTGGCCCCCGTGAGTTGATCAAGGAGGTCGTCAATTTAGGGAATAAGGTACCATTTTCTGACTGTGATTTTATTCAGAGCCCGGTAATCAATGCAGAGTTGCCAGGTTCCATATTTCTTCTATACCAACATGATCGGGCTCCCGCAAGGTGATGAGATGGGACGGATGTGACCCTTGTGGAGCATTTCTTGGATCTGTCGCTTGATCTCCTCATTCTCTAACAGAGAGAGACGATAGGATGGCCCATTGGGAAGTGGTGCGTTGGGGGTCAGATCGATGGGGTGCTTGACCTGGCAGTGCAGAGGTACCTTGGTAGGTGAGGAGAAGATATCCGAGTATTTTCCCACGACCTTATCTACTTTCTTTTGCTGTGTAGAGAGGTCGACCGCAGAGACCCTAGATGTGGATGTGATCTTTTTCTTATTCTGAGAGCAAATCACAAAGAAGAAAAACTTCCCCGTCTAAGAGATGACCTTCCTACATTGCTTAGCAGAGATCAAGGAAATAGCACTAGGTGGGACTACCTCGGGAATCTTGTACAATTTGTTGTTCAAAGTAATAATAACACTACAAGGCCTAGACTCATATACAACATGACGTTTCCATAAATAAGGTTGTCCCAAAAGAACATCACAAACTTAGAGAGTAGAAACATCACACAATACCTCGTCTTTGAAGGGCTTGATGTCGTATGATAGTCGGAACTGTTGGCTGATGTGGAGATCGCTTCCTTGGTGGAGCCATCCAATGGTGTAGGGTTGTGGGTGCGATGTCGTCGATAGGGATAGCCACTTGATGACCTCTGTTGAGATGAGGGTATTCTGGCTACCGCTATCCATGATGAAGTGCAGCAGGGTTCCTTTTACCCACATTTGTGAATGGAAGAGGCACTCTCCTTCTTCTGGCTCGTCTGGTTCACTGGGTTGGAGCTTTGTGGTAGCAACGGTGGCACTGGGTTTTGTATCAATGATCTGTCTTCCCCTTTCTAGTTCTGTCTCAGAGTCAGAACCCACATCTGATTTAGAGCCTTTCACTTCAGCCACCAACAACTTCTTTGAATGACAGTCAACAGTGTTATGCCAAGGGCTCTTATGGAAGTCGCACCACTTCCTGGTATCTTTCTTTGTCTTTTCGGTGTCCTTATTTTCTTGGGGATTGGACTGGTTGTCTTGATACTGTCCATATTTTCTCTGTCCTTTGTTTTGTGGGTTGGGGCCTTCCTTTCCTGGATTTTTCTATGAGAGTTTCCCAGGCCCAAGTTGCCGCATCTTTTGTTTGAGCTTCTGCTCGATTTTGACAGCATATCGGTAGGTCGCGCCCAAGGATGAGATGTCCAAAAATTCCATTTCAGTCTGGATGTATCTATGCAGAGCACCATGATACTTGAGCACCAGATGTCGCTC
>SNQJ01S0043953.1:158362-169939 GCA_010110895.2 Picea sitchensis | reverse complement strand
TGTGTGTGTGTGTGTGTGTGTGTGTGTGTGTGTGTGTGTGTGTGTGTATCGAGCACACAGGAATAATATAATTAAGTTCATTCCTTTTATCTCAGAACATTACATAACGCTTGTATTCAATTGTGCAAGGCATGTATTGTTGTTTCCATCCTAGCATCACTTAAATGTAGGAGTTTGCAAATACAATAAGCATCATCACTATAAATCAAGGATGTATATGTATAGTGCAAGTCCAAGCATTCAATCATGCATTTCAATTGAATTACATAGAGTCTATGAGTTACTTATCTATTATGATTGATAAATGACCAACTAATTGTGGGTGTTCACCTTTCCACCCAATTGTAGGCTCAAATGCATTCACTTTTATCATTATGTCCACCCTCGTGCCAAGCCATAATATCACTAGAAAATATCTCTTAAGTTCTCAGTAAGATTTGAAGGTTACTCTCCTTCAATATACTCTAGGTAGATATTGTCCTTACACCCACCTAGTTGAGGCCCCTTCGAGGTTTATTAGATGCCTTCCTAGCATCAAGCTCACGACCTCCTTAGCTCGAGTCAGGTTTCGGGTCTTTTATGCTCCAGCTCCATAACTCTTCTATAGGTTCCCTGATCCTTCTATTGCACGTGCTAGTGCATTCCTTTAAGAAGTTCTCTTCCTCAGAGGACCAACCCTCCTCCAGTTTTGTCCCTCCAATATCCAGGCTATACCCATAACTCAGATAGGTTCTCGACCTGTCCCTTAGTTTCTTCTGTTAGAAGGAAACTCGTGGGTCAATCCTGGGGACTCGTGGTGATATTCATACTTTCCTCTATTTGGTTGCTTCCTATCCTTTTTGAAAACCCTCCATATTTCCATTCATTGGGGTGGTTTCAACTACCAACCCCTCCTCATTAATTGACTTGTCTTGTTATCCATGTTAAGGGGAAAATAATTTGAATTTTTCCTTTTAATATTTTCGCAAGGTGGCTTGGGGTCCTGTAACTTAATAGAACCTCCCCTCATTCCTTTAGTGATATCATGTCCAGTACTTTAAGGATTCAACCATCAATCAACTGTCAACTTTTACAATCAAACAATAATACATTTACAATATTTGCAAGGCATTGCATTGCAATCATAAATTATGATTAATTACAGGCTGGGGGAAGCAAGGGTGCTACAATTCACTTCCCCTTAAAGGAACACCATCCTCGGTGTTCTTCTCAACAATACCTTCCATGAATTCATCTTTCAACTGATTCAACATCATTTTTCTATTCTTGTTCTGGTCCTTTCCCGGACTCTTAGCATTTAATACATGCCTACAACGATTTTCAACAACAAGCATATTAGTTATCATTTCATGCAAAACATTTTATTGTTGTTTAAATTCAAGTGGAAATATTCACAAGTTAGCACAATTCTTATCTGTGTAGTTCATGGATCTACATCCATATGGTTGTCTCATTAACTTGGCTCACTAGTTTCCTTAACATACCCATTGTGTGCATGATCAAAATCAACATATTACAAAAACTATTGGAGTCTCCTATTCCTTGTGGTCACTCACCCTGTAGGAATAGGCTCAGTAATCCCCTTATTTTATATACAATCCCTCAAGTAATCCATCTTTCCTTTCTAGGGCTTTCTCACAGAAGAATAATTTCTGAGACCTCCCCGAGTCTTATAGCTGAGGCATCCCTCACGCTTGCTCTGCTGAAAGCATCCCTTCGACATGTGTCACCACAATACATCATTATGTGGGGATCATGGCTTATCACAGGGTTCTCATGTCACAACAGTAACATGTTACCATGCTTTCCATATTGACAATCATCCTCTGTCCCTTCAGATAGATATTTTATCTCACTTTTATCACATGTATACAATCATTCATGACATATTATCATCTTATTGTCCAAATTTTCAAATCTGTCATCCATAGATTTCTAATTCCACATTTTCATTTTCAGATCCATTCCGCACAGAACCAGATTTTCAAGGATGAGATCTCTTTCGCATAGCAGTTTGGCTCTTTTATAATCAACAGGCATTGGTATTCATTGTGGACTTACAACACTGCCACATCCAAGACCTTTCTTCCTACAATTTTTTCTTCAATCACCTAACAAATTGCTAGTTCTCATGCACATCATATTTTCATTGCACACTTGTAGTGATTCACAAACAATTTCAGAGCTATGCATACTAACAATCAAGTTCATTTATTAAAAAAGGAAATGTCATTCCTTTCAAAATGAAATCAGACATTAAAATGAATCTAATCAATGTGCCGATATCCATGGCCACATTCACACACAATGCACACTTATATTGATTTTTAGATTATTACTTTTTATATTAGGCACTTTTCCTTAGTGGGTTGAAACCAAACCAACCTTTTACCACATGGTTGCTTTATACACATTTATTATTACATCGAGACTATGTTTTCCTGCTTTAGCTGATCATGACCTCAAATCAACATACATGAAACTAAAAGTTTCACATGAATGCATTCAAGCATTATTTCTTCATAAGTAATGAGCGTGTTGACGTTTATGTCCACCTAATTTCTCTCTTTACCATTCTTTAATTCCGTAGAGCACTGGAAGATACTTCTTCCATAATGGGTAGTCCTATATATAACTACTCTCTTATCACATGTATCCCCTTACTACGTTACATCATTGTGCTACCTTTGAGCACTTTGGTTCCCAATCACTCCTTGATTGGGAAATGTATTCGTGCCATATATTTGTTCATGCATTTTTCCAAAGATTTCAATCATCCTCGGCTGTCAGAGGTTCACACCTCCATCATGCAGGTTCTTCTTCTTGCATCATACCCTACTTAGGTATCAATGGAATACAACAACCATTTAGATCACATGCATACCATCAAAACATAGACTATTTTAGAAGGGATTATTACCCAAACACATTTTACCTTTCATGCCACATGGGCACAGAATATTTATATCTATTCTGGTTGCCAACACCTTCTTTGATATTACCTCTCCAGTGGTTCTCCCTGGGGACTTATAAAATTCCTTTCACAGTTTTATGTTATCATTAAACTTCTTGCAATCACCTATGTCTGAGTTTGTTTACTATTGGAAGTTGTCCTTCCCTAACAGTTCCAATATTTTCTCCACGTGACATACATCACCACACTCACATTTTACATTAGTTGTCATGTAAAAATAAAATGCATGTACCATAGAATTTATTTTAGCAAAACATTTTCATATATTCCTTAGCATATCTATATGCACTCCATCACATTGTCCCCAATGTTTTCATGAGTGTAACACAAACAATTCTCAATGATTTCTAAATTCATACAACTATCATCATTCTGGTGTCAATACATTTACTTTCATCAACACATCAATTTATCATCTTAAAGAAACATAATACACAACAAGAAAAGAGTTAAGGGATCTTCCCTTTTTCCAACTCCTTCTACCTAGCCTGGGACTTTCAGTCCAGCTAGGTTATTCCAAGGCCTCATCGCCTTTTCTTAACATGGCTCACACAAGCCTATTCATTTAATCATACTCATTGGTTTATTTTCCTTTTACCAGTTGTACTTATTTTCAAAGTTGTTCTTTCCTTATTTTCTTCTACCATCTATCCCTTCTGGGTTTGCCTGCTCTATTCCTTCAACAATTTTAGTCAAGTTTCCTCTTGACTTTCTTGGTTAAATCATCATGTTACAATACTGAGGCTCAATCATAATTTAGTTATGAACCAGTTCCTTCTACACATTTCCCAACCAAAAATCAAATTTGTCACCATTCGTTTGCATGTCTCCTTCGCATGATATATAATTTAAAATGTATTCCATGATTCTTATATAAATAGGTTGTGTAGCCTGTTGTTCAATTCTCGGTAGTCATTAAGGTTATAACTTTGTTCTACTGGCAGATTTATTTACACATTTCCTCCACAAAAACTTCTTCAACATGCAACTCTCTTGTTGCATATCCAAACGGTCTGACATGACCTCAATTCTTGAGTTAGCCTTAGATTTGTCATCTTGGATTCTTACCTAATATTCTATGAAGAACTATCAACATGTATTTGTATTATGCATTTAGATTGTGCACTCACACATGCACATTTATTCCACCAATTTGCATTTATGATACGTTAATCACATGCCTTAACATGTAGTGTGGGTTTCCACCATAGAAACACTTTATTGTTTCATTTCCTTATCTATTGGAAATTATTTGGTTCATGATTGTTCACGACCATTCATATGCAGTATTTAAAAGGATACTCATGTTTCCTTTTATAATGGAAAGAAAGCATTCCTGCTCATTTACCTTTTCATTAATGTATACTAGATTTTCCTGGGGAAAAAGGGAACACATCTCCCTCAAGCTATTAATTCATCAAGACAAATCAGACCCTTCCATCATAGGGTCATCCATGCATCCATGACATTATTTAGACATGGCAAGTACAATTCTTGCCTCACGTTTCACTTATTCAGACATTCATATCACACCTTGAAGCATGTATATGTACATATACATATATGTAGGTGCATCACTTGCACCTTTTTGCCTCATTCATTCCTATTTATTGGGTCTTATTATCATTCTTCTTTAAAGAAAATTTACAGCCATCCTCATGGCTAGTCTCACAAGCCTATTCATTTCTTCCTTCATACTAGGCAACCTTATAATGCATTCCATTCATGAACTCAAGCATCCATTTATATCTATGGATGTTCAACATGCAAGATCAAACATAGTTACCAACTTAACAAGAACTCTACAGAGTTCTCGTTTTTAGGGGGCTCACATTTTTTACCCTGTTTTTAAAAATGGTGCTACCAGTAGCATCCCCCTTCCCTTTTTACGTGTTTTTCTGATATTTTAAATTTTCTGATCCATAATGTTTCCACATTATTTTTTTTAAATGCTTATTTTTCATCTATTTTCAATTTTTTTCTAAAAAAAAATTCAATGGCGTTTTTAGTCATTTTTCCATGCTTCTTTCAATCCTAAAAATATTTTTTACCATTTAATTTTTTGAAATTAATATTTTTCATATAATTGTTTCTCCTTAATTAATGTATTGTTCCATACTTTAAAAATATAGTGGAGAACATCATTTTTAACACATTGTTTACCTTTACACCAATACATAAAAATTAATTGTAGTTAACTAACATTATTTTTGAATATTTAGCAAAAGCATATAATTTAATTTAACTACCAGTATCTTTGACCTTATAGAAAAGGAAAACTATAGAATAAATTAATTAGACAACCCATCGTACTCATCATTCAATGAAGCAAGATAATAATGAGAAAAAAACATTAACTGAAATAAATACTATGTGAGAATATACAATCTAAGGGCTATGACAATGACATTTCAAGAGCGAAAAATTGTAATATAATTGAATTAGACAACCCATCATAATCATTAATTTCAACGAAGAAATATAATAATGAGAAAGCACATTGACTGACATAAATATTGTGTGAAAATATCTAATTTGAGGGTCGTGAAAATGGCATTAGGTTTAAGGTGAAAAAATCAAAGCAATGCCAAATTATAACTTGCAAAGTTCAGTCACATGATAACCTAAGTTTTGCAAAAAACTTACCTAGTAGAGGGAAATAGCATCGTCCAGGGTCTTGGTAAATTTCAAACACGACAAACCCAAACCTTCCACTAATTTAAACCTCATATGGCCCCACTGCATATCCCTATTTTGAATGTTGTTCCCTATCTAGCTGAAAAAATGATACAAAGGTGTACTCAGAATAAGAGTTTCTCAATACTGATAATTTGAGGTTTCAAATGTTGGAAACACTAAATATTGGATAAATATACCCTCAATAGCTCAATTTTAGAATCACATGAAGGGTTTTGAGGTGTTGCATCTTATGGGAATACGATTAGCATCTGAGCACATTGAGAGGTTACACTTAAAGAAACATGAATCTAAAAAATGAGTAGCCTCATGTGGGATAATTCCTTTGAATAAACATAATCAAGACATTCTTAATGATGTTAAGACTATGAAAAAGTATTTACAAGAGTTTGAATCAAAGAATAACAAATAATTATTTTACTATACATATGGGGATGATGTCGGGCATCGCCCCATCCCCCCCGTGGGCTAGACCGTGGTCACGTGGGGCCACGACTTGACCCGCAGGGGCACTGGGGTGATGCCCAACATTGTCCCTATGGCCCTCCGACTGGAAGAAAGTCAGTGCGCCAACTGTCTGATGGATAGAGTGTCGTGGGGGAAATGTTGGTGATTACCCCAACCCACAGGGGCAGAATTAAGTAGCCCACCTTATTACAACCACGGCAGCGAGGTTGAGAGTGATGTGAACATTGCCTAACCCTCCCATCGGTATACCTATAAATTTATATATAGCAAACTATATATATATATATATATGAGAGAGAGAGAGAGAGAGAGAGAGAGAGGAGAGAGGTTTATATATATATATATATGGGATTTTTTATTTTTATTTTTAAATTTTTAGTTAACATTTTGTATTTCAATTTGGTTTTCTACCCTCTTTTTTTAACATTTCAAAGGTTTATATATATATATATATATATATATATATATATATATATATATTAGATTATTGTTTTTCAAGGAAATTTTAATTTTTTTCCTTTTTTAGCTTTTTTTTTCCACCCTATTTTTTAATGTTCATTTTTTTTTATTTAATTTGGGTTTTGAATTATTTGAAAAAAAACAAAAAAAAACAAAAAAAAACTTCATTAAAAAAAAAATTGTGAATTTTCTCCTTTCTCTTTAAAAAAAAAACAAAAAAAAAAAACTTCATTTAAAAAAAAAAAATTGTGAAGATTTTCTCCTTTCTCTTTATTTATTTTTTAATGTAAATTAAAAAATAAAAATAAATCAGTAAATAAATTTTCAAGTGACCATTTAGTATCCAATTTTGGGTTTTTTATTTGCATAGGGATTTGTTGTCAAGGCCACAGTTTCAATTAGGTTGTAATTATCTATAATTTTAAGATTTAGAAAAAACATTTTTCTTTAGGTAGCGTCATTTTTTATTTAGGTGTTGATTTTAAGGTTTTTCTGAGCTATTGTATGAATTTTGAAGGGCATGCTTGAAAATTGTTGTAATTTTGACCCCGTTTGGAAAAATGGTGCTACTAGTAGCACCACTTTTTGATTTGGTGGTTGATTTTCATGTTTTTATGAAAAAATATGGGTTTTAAGGCCTAGAGTTCTTGTTTTGAGGTCACAATTATCGTTAAGTCAATATATTTGTTCTCACTATTGCACTTTTTCCCATGTTATTCTTACACATGAGCATTTCAAACTTCCATATCCTTTCTCCCAAAGATCTTACAACCATTCTTATGACAAGTCTCATAGGAATACTCAACACCATGTTTCCCTCTCTGTTGAGAGTTTACATTCATATACATGATATTCACATGGAAAGTCTCGCAAACATATTTGTAACTATGTTTCCCTTTTCATATGACAACAACCAGCAAGATAACACTCTTTCCTAAACTGCTATAGAAGTATGCAATGACCCAAAAATGCAATTTGGGCAATTTCAACAGTGCCCCAGGCAACACGACAACTTCTCAAGCTTCTCTTCATGTCTCAGACCATTCTTGGTCAACAAACCTTTTTATCCAGGGAATCCGTTTTCCAGATTCCTTCTCACTACAGCTTAAGCACACCAATCCATATTCTTATGGCTACCATCCACCTCTGGACATCAATGTAACCCATTACTCATCTAGATATGTCCCAACACTTCCTTTACTACATACGAAATCAACAAGTTCATTAACCATTCTACCTCATTCTCATAAGGTAATATGTAATCACTATCATCATCAAACTACTTACGCTGCTATGCTCAGATCATCATTAACCATATGATCCATGACATCACCATATTCTACATCCAATAATAGACTATACTAAGCTTATATGCATTTTATATGCATGCTCAATATTTTCTATATGCATTCCAGCATATCCTCGTACCCCAAGCACTTTACCCATGCTTACAGTGCATATGTATTCCAACTATCTTCCATTTGTATTCAGATGCATAGACATGTCCTTAGATTAATTGGTATATACTTTCTCTTATTATAACTATGAGTATCATAAGCTCACTCATGTGTTCATATCTCTTTACCTATTTCATACGATCTAACAACAGTCCAAAGGACTCCTTTTTAATTGCTCAATTGGGTTATTCTCCAACGATAATTTTCTTCATTCATTATAGGTCAAATAAAACTGACCTTACACATTTTCCATCGGTCCTCTGATCATGAGGGATCATACACATATACATGGTTTAATCTTTTATTAAAGAAATAATTATTACTACTACAAATTCTATCAACCCATACAAATTTCCTTTAAGCACAAGGAATTTTATGTAAGGGTCTTAACCCTTAAATAATCAGCCATCTTAATTACAAGATACTATGTCTACCCTAGCAGATAGACATTATTATACTTAAAAAAACAACCAAACTCATGTCCCTTGTATCAACTCAGCCAACTTCATAACAAAATTTATTCCACCTCTGCCATTTTCATTCAAGTTTTACCAATAATTCCTATCGGCATATTCCTACTCGTATAAGAGTAGTCATCAATTTGACAAAGGGACAATATAATTTCCCTTGTTGTAATTCATCCAGGGTTTCCAAGGTGCAATTTCAATTTTTTTTCCTCCATCCTCAAGGGACTCGTGCAAATAAAGAATAATCATTTCAAGGTAGAAACACCTTTCAACAGGCTCCTCTAAATTATGATATACTAGTCCTATGACTAATCTCTGGTCCATCCAAACCTAATGTTATATCCTGCTCTGATAACACGTTGTAACAAAACCAACCCCCTAAGTAACTTTTTAAGGGATGGGGTATTGACTTTTTTCTCTCTTAACAACCCTAAATCTTCTCTATCATAACTCCCTCCTCTTCTACTTGTCAAGAGCTTTCCAAGGTCGGTAAGTTTGCTCATAATTGATCTTTGGAATGAAAGTTATGACCTTCCGAAGTTTTTGGGTTTACATAGGAAACATCTCTCTTGTTTCCATGTGGAATCCACGTGACATGACATTGACCATGCCAACTGATGTGGCGACACCCTGACCCTGATGTGGAACTAGCCTAGCCTGCCATGGTGGAACTTTAGTCCACGCAGGCCTACAACCATCGTCGCTCAGACCTTCTTCTGATGCACTCTTGTGGGTTGCAGACTCATGGACTCATAATTCTTGAGCTTCCTTTCACCATTCCACCCAAGAAGTCTCGTTACTTAGCCATTTTTCATCTTCGTGGACTTGTGGATGCACAATTTTGTAAGAATTCTTTCATAGGTCCATCCGAGAAGTCTCAACACTTAACCATTTTCCATCTCGTGGAATCATGAACTTGCAGAGTCACAAATTCATAATTATTCATTTCATAAGTCTGTCCAAAAGTATCGACACTTAGCCACTTTTTTATCTACGTGGACTCGTGGACATACAACTCTCTACCTCCCCTTCATAAGTCCATCCGAAAAGTCTCAATACTTAGCCACTTTTCTATCTATGCGAACTCGGGGACTCGTAGATGTACAATTATGTACCTCCCCTTCATAAGTCCATTCGAAAGGTCTAAATACTTAGCCACTTTTCTATCTACACAGACTTGTGGACTCATAGACGTACAATTTTGTACATCCCCTTCATAAGTCCATCTGAAAAGTCTCAATACTTACATTATTTTTTTATTTTGTCGAGTTCACGGGTTGGCAGACTCACAGACTCATTCATCTTACCTTTCCAACCCTTAAACTCGACAGGGACCTATTGAGCACTCAACACACCCTAAAAAGTTTACGTCAAATTCTACTTTTTGGGTACCACTTATTTTTTGGTTTTGTCTAATTCATCTTCGGTTTAAAAAATGTTGCTTTTGCTTATTATTTTTTTGATTCTCGTTAAGTCTTCGCAAGCTTGATTCGACAGGAAAAAACCATAACTTAAAATAGCTAACATTTCATTAATGAATCAATTGCTAAAGATTTTCACCCGACGCGTCCAAAATTCAACACTCAGAAGAATTAAATATGAAAGTAAATCACTCAAGAAAATCGAGGTCGTCGATCACCGATCTCCTTTGGTGTCGATAAGAGGAAATTGTTCCTTCGTGACGAGAATTACACAAGGTAGTTGTCGATAGCCGATCTCATTCGACATCGGTGAAAGGCAGAAGGAGTGAACGTTAGAAAAGGAAGAAAGAAATCGCCAAGGGTTGATTCTTGAAGCATTTCGACATCGGTGAATTCTCGAAAGAACCAACCCATAGGAAAGTACGCGATAGGTTTACCCCGATTGCCGACCCCAATATCTTTTGGCATCGGCGATTCTCAGTCCTAGTTTAGCAACGCACGACTGAAAGAAAGTGCCAGCCTCTATTAATTTTTTGCGAAGTTAGGCCCCAATCATCATTGCCACATGTCCTAAGCTAGTTCACCACATCAGCACCATACTACGAAACTGTTCGAAGTCAGAGGTTTTGCAGAGATAAACAAAAAAAAGAATATAAAATAAATCAGAGCAGCGAATTCCACAAATCGGGGCTAGTTAGAAACTTAAACAAACTAAACAGATTCACGCGCAACTAAGAAAATAGAAAGACACATCTAAATGTTGGGACCAAAATTCTTTCGGCAAAATTCCAGGACTTTATATATTAAATCCCTTCCAGTCTCAGGTTACATACAATAGATGCTACTTACACCTTTCGGCCACTTATCTTGGTTACACTGAGTATGTTGATTCTTTCATGAAAAAAGGAAAATTAACAAAGTTGTTCGTCACATATGAGAATCGCAAAAAAGAAAGAGAGAGATTGTCGGTCGTGCCCTTTCTACGCGTGGACTTCCCTCTAGGTGGCTTCACTCTCCTCGAGTTGCCGTCATATTTTGTTCTTCTAACGCTCTTTGCGCCTCGCGCAACTGCACGATCATATCTTGCGCCTCCCGAAGTTGCCTCTTGAGCCAGGCTGCATTTCCTTCGCGCCATTGAGATGCTGACGCCTCAAAGGTATTGGCCGCTAACTGTCATTGTAGCTCTCTATTCTCCTGGTAGAGTTTTGATATCGTGAGTTGTGCCTGCTCCAACTCCTGGTTGGTTTCTTGAACACTAGAACCTAAGGTTTATGTCCTCCTCGCCTGACCCTCACCTCTTCGACTTATGGTTTCAATAGGTTCCAATCTGATAGCACGCTTAAGGAGATACTCGGTGGCTGATTGGGCACATAACTCAACCGGGCTTTGGTTTCCCTCTCCCACTTCCTTATTCTTCCTATGCCTTCCTCTCCCCTGCGATAGTTGTTGTTGAGGGAGCGTAACTTCCAACTCACAACTTGTTCGACAACACAGGTATTCCAACAAAGGACGAACACCTTCAGTAACCACTCACATAACTAGATCAATTATCAACACACCGATGTTTTCACGTGGTAAAACCCCTACAGGGAAACATCCACGGCCCCAGCCAACGCGGCCACTTGGAGTAGTTT
>SNQJ01S0043953.1:142123-152992 GCA_010110895.2 Picea sitchensis | reverse complement strand
AACTCCTAAGTGTCTAAATATCCTAACACAACTTTCCGACGTAACTTCTTTCATTTTGTCCTTTGTACAGGGCGATACCATTGTCTCGGCAGGAAAGGGGGAGTCTCCCTTTGGAACCTCAGGAACACCCGTTGCAGATAAGAATGAATACCAGACATTTTGTGGCTCGAGCCTGGTGCTTCGACTATCCCACAGACCTCATCTGGCATTTTGAGGAGTCCCCATAATTTAACGACGTATCTGTCACCTGAGCAGTGAACCCTACCAAAACCCAAAGAAAATAATCTGATCGAGCTTGGCTCCTGAGACAAGTCACTAATGGCGCATAAAATATGTGTCCTGGTAGAACATCGCAGATTTATAATGGAGTAAGACAGTGAACCAAAACGAGCCAGCGGACACCAAATGCCTTACGACATCATGTTCGAAGAATCACCATGTCACATCCACGTTACTGGTATGGTTCAAGGCATGGGATATGCAGTCGATAGAGATTATGGAAGATGTGCAATACGATTAGCTAGATTTCTTTTAAAATTCTTCAGCCTCCATAATGAATTAATGATAATTAATGTACTTATTGAAGCAACTTCGGTCTGGGCAACTTGCCTCAACCTGAGACATTTAACGATTTCCCTTCGAAAGAATCTGACCTTTTGGGAGCTTACTTGTACTTTCAGTGCATGTTTAGCCCTGACAACCTTTCCCATCCCCAAGGGCCAACCGGCCACTGGTGTAATTCTGACTCTCATGTGTTCGTACTAAATCTATCAGGCATAACGCGCGAATGTAACCTACCATAACTTAAGGAAAATGGCGGCGCTAATAGAGACGGTGTAGGTGATTCAGAAGGTTGCAGAAATCATGTAAGTATCAAACAACCAAGATTAGTGAGTTGTACAGGTATGCAACAGTCTAATTCCTTCACTTTTACATTTGTTTTTTGCATTCTGATGAGTATTGAATCCATAAATCCTTCCAAGTAGTTTTAGTTTTGATTGCAGGAAAACTCCCAAAATCCCGAGAAAAATTGGCTCTGTAACTTAGCACCGAAATCTAAAGTGAAGCAAATCAAATGATCAGTGAAGAAAATCAAATGATCAGTGAAGTAGTGAAAGATATCGGACTCTCCGAGTTCGGGACCCCCGATGACTTCATTGACTTTTCCGACATAGTCACATTGCACGTCAGGCAGGATGCATCGTGGGCCGAAAAGCTAACAAAGATGACCAATACAACACCGGGGCAAGTGAAATGATTTGCAGAACATCTGATCAAGGCTCAGACAGTGCTACAACAGTTAAGGGCTAGTCTAGTGAAGTACTGGGCACATGCGGTAGAGATCAAGGGATTTTACACAGCTTCGATGGAGCAACATAGATTCCCATGGGCCCAAACTTGCGAAGAGCTATTTATCAGCTGGTCCGAGTATGAGAAAAGCCACCCCTTCAAGTGATAAGTTGAGTTAACTGTTAAAGAAACTGTTGGAAGAAGATGCCACGTGGCGAGTTTTGTTTTGTTTAAATTGCACTTAGCCATTATTTTCAGTTAAACTTTATGTTATAAATAAAGGCCTCGACCGATTAATGTGGGGTCGATGGTTGTTGCAGGAACTCTTTCTTTCTGGTGGTTAAGAATTATATTGAAGCTATCTTTAATTGAGAAGTCCTTCTGGACCAAAGAAAAAGGTATTTTCATCAAATCCATTTGTGATTGAGCTTGGAGAAGAACTATTTCCTATTTAGTTTATGAGCGGATGTAACAAGTAAGAGCTATCGAATATATTGTCAAGTTATCTAGTGCAATTGTTTCGTTGTTCTTTCTTTAATGATGAAGATGATGAATCGTTGTGTGATTATGTGATGAATGATTATGGTAGATGAATTATTTTGCTTGCCAATTATCTTATTGCATATGTGTTTTCTTTTTGATAATTAGTATTCTCAGACAGTAATTGGATGCTCACATGGTTAAGGTATTAGTACTAGGCTTGTGGTATAGAATTATCGTCTGCATGCTTGAGCAATGGGTTATCCCAAGTTCAGCCTCTTCCCCAGTAGTTAGAACTTAATCTTGTTTTATCCCCAAGTTGGTTTATACTGTCTTACATTTCACATCGGTCCCACCTAAGAGAAAATACAAAAAAGAGATAGTCTGAACTGAAGGAAGAACCTTCGCAAGAAAACATAATGCCCATCGATAAATTGGTCGGATCGCAAGATCTAGAGAACCATTCCAATTTAAACTCTACAGAGTCTAATTGGGCCTCGGTGGCGGGTTTGGTTCCTACTGTTGAAACAAGGGATTTAGGACCCATCAACATAACTGGCGCTAGAAGGAGGGTGAAATGAATGGTTGAATATATATGTTACGTAGTATTTCAAATAGCCTATAGATTCAAGAACAACCCACATGCATGGCTAGTCATTCCCAAGACAGACAACACACGTTGAGTACTCCTGAAACGAGTAACTCACCCCAGCCCAAGGAAGAACCTTTTCATCCTGAAATACCTTATGCTCTCCCTCAGGAGGGGGTAAATCAATTTAGAAAAATCACAAGAGCCTACGCTCAAAAGATCGGTACGTTGTCTTTTTCTCCGATACTTCCTCGAAGAAAACAAGTAATCAGACCAGTGGTAAATACTCTTGATGAAGTTTTGTGCACACAGTAGAATACCCCATAGATTTCTCTCTCACCGAAATCGAAGATCCTCTTCATCTGATACCCGAAATGCCAGCCGACAACATCTCTAAACCTTACGATTTTTTGGAGGAGGAGGAGTTTAACTCAGATTCAGAAGATATGGAAGGTAAAAACGGTCGTGAGGGAGAAGGGGAAAAGCCTCCCTAGAACAATCAACCTTGGCTAGCTGGAGATGCTTTTGCCATCCTAGGACTGGTTCATAATCTTCCCCGACATCCGAAGAAGTTTCTTCCTAAGTTTGACCCTGAAACCTCAAGACTACCTAAAGATCATATCAATAAATTCGTACTAGCGATCAGTCTTATGAATGTCCAACATGAAGACGTAGTATGTAGATTATTCCCCTATATGTTTGAGAATACAGCTTCCGCGTGGTATTTTTATTTACCTGTAGGATCCATAACTAGTTGGACAAAGTTTCAAAAGGATTTCCTAGATAAATTCGCCGAAAAAACCACTACAGGATCTCTGATGGTTGAGTTGTTTTCCACTACCATGAGTTCGAAAGAAAGGGTCAAATATTTCAACCAAAGATTCACGACCATCTTAAACAAGTTCCAGCATGAAGCCAAACCAACTCAAGAGTTGCAAATTGAAGTATATGTTAATCCACTCCCAGCCTCTATTTCCATGTTCGTGAAGAGGGCTACCAAATGAACCTTAGCTGAGAATTTTGAAGAAGCTAAGATGATAGAATTCCAGATGAAAGGGTGTAAGGAAGGCCATGTCTCTTTGATTAAGAAAGAAGTTCAACCTCCTCCCAGGAGAGGGCTCCTGCTAACTAGACCACCAGAGAAACAAGTAGAACAAACTCCCGACAAGGGTAATGGAGACATAGAAGATTTGCAACGTATAGTTAAGAAATTATAAAATGAGATCATAGACATGATGAGAAATGAGGGGGAAGGAAACAAGGGGAAAAGGCCCTATAAGCCTTTCTTTAAAAGAAACCCACCATTCAAAGAAATTGAACTTCCCCCAACTAATTTGAATATCTATCTAGGGAATGTCGCATCCGATTCTTTCCGCACTTATCACCAAGAAAACCACTCTTAAAGAGACTTCCCTCAATGGGTGAATGCCATGAATCTGATGGCCAATTGGTTTCTTGACGAATTTTCCCTAACCGAACAACCAAGCAATGCAGTTATGAATATTTCCCACCAGGAAGAGATTGACCCACCAGAGGATACAGCCATGCTGATATGGGATCCTGACCTAATCATGCCTTCAAATGATCTATTTGAGTCTCAAGGACCACCCGCTGAAGTCTCGATTGTGCAAACAAGAAGTAAGGTCCCACCTGTCTCAAAAGATCCTCCTATTACCCAAGCTTCGAGGAGTAAGACAACTCCCAATCACCCAAAAGCACCTTTTGTTCCAAAAGGGAACCCTATTAGCATCCATACCTGGGAATCGCCCAAGATGGAGTATAACATATTTGAAGATTTGAAAAAGATGAAGGCTAATATATCGGTAATGGACATATGAAGAATCCCTTGGTAGAAATATTTCCTACTACAAGCATTGAGGTCAGAAGAAAATCCTATGACTAGTATTGAACAACAAAGAAATCTAACTCCCACAAATCTAGCAAATAAACCAATCGTTAACACCTGCTCAGAGGATAAGAAGGGAAAGCCTTTTGTCCCACCTTTCCTTTTAACTTTTGAAGTCTTCAACAAGAATCTCCATAACTGCTTGGTTGATTCAGGGGCATCCTCTAATGTTATGCCACTGTCTATCTATAAAACATTAAATGACATCCCTCTCAAGAGTGATAAAAATGTAATAAAATTAGACAGAACCTAGGTCAAAGTCATGGGATAACTCAAAGATGTCATGATCAGAATAGCGACACACCCCAAGTTTGTACAAGTGATTGATATCATTGTAGTAGATATCCCAGAAGCTTATGGATTACTGTTAAGATGAGATTGGTCTGAGAAGTTGAATGGATACTTTAGCACAGACTGGGTACACCTTTGTCTACCACTAAAGGGGTTCAATAATGTGATCAGAATCGACAGGGAGAGGTATCTGAAACATACTTTCACTGACCTAGAAACCCTAAATGAGCCCTCATCGACAAATTTCCCTGTTCTAGGCAATTACTCCCGTGCTTCCTATTTTGGAAATTTATCCCCTCTTCCATCTGATGTCCCTCTCACTCAAAACTCTGAAACGATTTTTTAGGAGAAATCACTGATACTTACAGAGAAAAACCTCTTCTGTCAAGAACCTGTGTTAGAAACTACCAGGCAAAAGATAGTGGATCAGGGGAGTAATAAGAAGGAACAAACAGATAACCTGCGCTCACAAGTGTGGACCATATATTTTGATGGTTCTAAATCACAGGAAGGATCTGGGGAGGGATGTATCCTTATTGATCCAAAAGGTAAATGTTGTTTTTTATCATGTAGACTAGAGTTTGAATGCACAAACAACATTATCGAGTACGAAGCTCTAGTACAAGGGTTAAAGAAATCCATAGATTTAAATGTCAAAGAATTGAAGGTTTTTGGGGATTCTGAGATTATCGTTAGACAGGTAAGAAATACTATACATTGCAATTCCCCACACCTAAATAATTATCAATAGGAAGTGCATAGGTTAATAGAGTATTTTGAAGCCTTCAATATCACAGCAATCCCCAAAACCAAGAATATCCTTGTTGATTCTCTAGCCACAACTTCTTCAAGACTATCACCTCTAGAGGATTATGAAGCCTCCTGGTTCACTATGGAGATACTCTACAAACCATTTGTGCCTAAAAACATTTCCAATTGGAAATTATTTGAAGGGGATGAACAGATCATAAACTTTCTGACTAACTAAGACAATTTTAAAAATTTGGCCATTGACAATGAAGTATTTCAGGAGCAATCGATAGAGACTGACCCCCATAAGGGTCAACCTATTGACAAATAGAAATCTCACACAATCCCAAAAGGGATAGCCAAATTGGAGAATCTTTTCGACCTGAAGGAACGGTGTAAGGGGCCTAAAAATGCAAAGACCGGTAGCTCTTGTCCCCTGCATGAAATCATAAATCTTGGGACCCTGGAGAACCCAAAGAATGTGAATCTCGGCAAGACCGTGTCCAAAGAGGAAAGGAATGCATATCTCAAGTTGTTCAGACAATATCAAGATGTCTTCGCATGGTCCTACCAGGATCTAAAAACCTATGATACATGTATCATACAACACATTATCCCGTTAAGACCCGAAGTGAAACCCTTCTAGCAAAATCTTTGAAAATATCACCCATCCCTGGAACCTCTCATGTATTAGGAATTGAAGAAACTTTTAGATGCCAAAATCATCTTCCAGGTTAGGCATTCCGCATGGGTAGAAAATATGGTTCTTGTGAGAAAAACATTTGGAGAAATATGCTTATGTGTAGATTTTAGGAACCTCAACAGAGCCTCAGAAAAGGACAATTACCTAGTCCCATCGATGGAGCAACTCCTGCAGACCATGTCTGGCTCTGAAATTTTTTCTCTACTAGATGGTTTCTCAGGTTACAACCAAGTTCTAGTTTCAGAGGAGGACTTCTTGAAAACTACGTTTCGAACCAAATGGGGAACCTTCTCTTATAAACACATGCCTTTTGGGTTAATCAACACAGGGGAAACCTTCCAAAGGGCATTGGACGTAGCATTTCGGGGACTAATCAACAAGTGTGTGGTAGTATATCTAGACGATGTAACTGTGTATTCAAATAACATAGAAGAGCACATCCAACACTTAACTCAGATTTTCGAAAGGTGTAGAAAATACAATATATCCTTAAATCCTAAGAAAACTATTTTCAGCGCCGAGGAAGGCAAGCTTCTAGGCCACATTATATCTCAAGCAGGCATTCGCATAGACCCACAAAGGATTAAGGCCATAGCTCAACTCTCGTTGTTGCACAACAAGAAAGCCATGCAGTCCTTTTTTCAGGAAAATCAATTTTGTAAGGAAATTCACTCCCGATTTCGTAGAAACTATCAAACCCTTACAAAAAATGATTCGTAAAGATGTCAAATTTAAATGGGATGATGAACGAACGGATGCTTTTAGCAATATTAAAACTGCAATATCTCGAGCCCCCGTGTTGCGAAGTCCCGATTTCAATAGATACTTTTTCCTCTATACTTTCACCTTCAACGAATCATTAGCTACGGTATTAACTCAAAACGATGATGACAACAATGAGGCTCCAGTGTCGTTCATGAGCACTAATCTCCAAGGAGACGAACTTAATTATCTTGTTGTTGATAAATAGGCCTATGCGGTATATAAGGCAGTGAAACATTTCAGGTCTTACATCCTCAAGAACCACACCAAAGTAATTGTCCCTCATCCCACGGTCCTATCCCTATTCACTCTATAGGAGATGGGGGAAAGATGAGGGAACTGGGTGGCAGTAGTTCAGGAATTTGTTCTAGATATAAAACCTGCCAGACTAGTTAAAGGACAAGGTTTATGCAAACTTGCAGCTGCAGCCCATGACCAAGTGAGTGAAGATTCTGGATGGGAGAATGAAATGGCATTATGGTGTGGTGAAGCTACATATATTTCCCCAGGGCTAGAGTCTTGGTATGAGAATCTGACTTATCTCCTACACCGTGGGACTTGCCCAAAAAACCTCAACCCCAGGGAAAGGAGAGCTCTTAGGTTAAAATCTATGCAATATTGTCTCATAAACTCGGTACTCTTCTGAGTTAATGATGGTGTACTCTTAAAATTTCTCGAACGTGAAGATGCAGACAAAGTTCTGAAAGAACTACAGGACAGTCCTGTCAATGGAGATTTTGCAGGACACACCACCGCTCATAAGATACTCAGGGCTGGTTATTATTGGCCCTCTTTGTTTAAAGATGCTCACACTTATGCTAGAAACTGTAAGACTTGTCAAGTAAGTGTTGGGAGAGAGAAAAGAGCAGTGGTCCCACTTCAACCAATGATTGTCTCTAGGCCTTTTGAGCAATGGGAGTTAGATATCATACAAGAAATTACACCCATCTCTTAAAAACAACATAAATACATACTTACTGCCACCAATTATTTCACAAAATGGGCAGAAGCCATCCCTCTGACTCATGTAAGTGAGAAGGTAGTAATCCAATTCATAGAACAACAGTTGATCACAAGGTTTGGGGTTCCTTCTGTACTCGTTTTTGATAATGCAACTTACTTTTCTTCCACCCTATTGACAGAGTTTTCCCTGGACAAAGAAATCATAATCAGGTACTTCGCAAATTATTATCCACAGGGAAATGGGGTGGCTGAATCAACCAATAAGAATCTAGTAAGAATATTGAAGTAAATAGTTGTAGATAACCAAAGGAATTGGAATAATATACTCCATAACTCTTTGTGAGATGATCGAGTCACACCTAAGGAAGCTATAGAAAATTCTCCATACTTTTTAGTGTACGGACAGGAATCCATTCTCCCGAATGGTCTTTATCTTCCATCTCTTCGACTAGCCCAAGATACCACTAGGGAACCTTCATCAGTCACACAACAAAGAATTGACACTCTACTCATGCTAGAAGAAGAAAGGGAAAAGGATAAATCAAAGTTCATGGCCCACCAGCAGATCGTCAAAAGATGGTTTGATAAGCACAAGGCCAAAGAGAAGAATTTTGAAGTAGGAGACTTAGTCCTAAAATGGGACAGGACAAACGAGCCGAAAGGCAAACATTCTAAGTTCCAAAATCTATGGCTCGGACCTTTCCAAGTGGCTGAGAAGATTGGGGTAGGCACTTATCGGTTGCAGAATCCGAGGGGGGAACTTGATGCCCTCCCAATCAATGGCCAAGCCCTCAAACAATATTTCCATTAATAATATATATATATATATATATAAACAATATTTTGTTGAGTTTCATTTTATGTTCTGTATGCGTGTTTCATAAGTTTTGTTTTAGATGGCCCGATTGCGGTTTTACTTTATTTTCTTTTGTTTATGCATTTTTGTTTTCCACACTTTTGAAAGGTTATTTTTAGCAAGACAGTGGTTGATCTCAAATCATGTGATGTAGCGAACTTTGTTCCGAACTCATTGCTCATGTATAATAAAGGAAGCATCGAGGAACTTGCGGTTTCTTTGAGGGGTCCTCTATTTAACCCGTGCAAATGAACGACTTCGAAGAAATGTCAAAAGTGTCTGCTTAGTGGCTTGGTAAGACCTTAAGGGAAAGAAGGAAAAGTTGAAAAGGGTTGCATGAACCCCGAAGGCAAAGCTAGTAAAGGATTCACCTTAACCACCTCATTTTTCAAATTGAACAGATTTCATCCTCTCCCACTCGCTCAGGGCATCTTGCCGAAAATAAAAGTTAACTACATAAATCGAGTGAACAGTGGGGGAGGGTATGTAGATATCTCTACCAGGGCTATGGACACTCGCTGGCAGCGGAGCAAGGTCTGTGATGTCGGAGTGACTCTGTCGGGGCTTTGGACACTCGCTAGCAGCGGAGCAACACTGTAGCAAGTGATTAAAGGTAACTAAGGCTTCATGCTAGTGAACACTTTACTAGTTTTTGTCAAAAAAGGGCATGAGTCAGGGTTACGGGAAAAGAAGGAGGAATAAAGGCTAAAAACCCCACAGGCAGACCCGGAAGCATCAACCAGAGAATTTCAAATGCAAAGGTAAAAAGAAGCTCTGATTTAAAACCAGTAAGGTTCTCCAACATCTTTTGTATCAGCTGAGCAAGAAGGAAGAACAGAGATTCTACTTTCGCCCAGTAAATCACCATTTGTTGAGCACTCAACACACCCTAAAACGTTTACGCCAAATTCTACTTTTTGGGTACCGCTTATTTTTTGGTTTTGTCTAATTTGGCTTCGGTTTAAAAAATGTTTCTTTCGCTTATTATTTTTTGATTCTCGTTAAGTCTTCGCAAGCTTGATTCTACAGGAAAAAACCATAACTTAAAAGAACTAACATTTGATTAAATAATCAACTGCTAAATATTTTTACCCGACGCGTCCAAAATTCAGCACCCAGAAGAATTAAAGATGAAAGAAAATCACTCAAGAAAATAGAGGTCGACGATTGTCGATCTCCTTCGGTGTCGGTAAAAGGAAGTTGTTCTTTCGCGATGAGAATTACACAAGGTATTCGCTAATAGCTGATCTCATTTGGCATCGGTGAAAGGAAGAAGGAGTGAACGTTAGAAAAGGAAGAAAGAAATCGCCAAGGGCCAATTCTCAAAGCATTTCGACATCGGCGAATTCCCGAAGGAACGAACCCATAGGAAAGTACACGATAGGTTTACGCCGATCGCCGACCCCAATATCTTTCGACATCGGCGATTCTCAATCCTAGTTTAGCAATGCATGACTAAAAGAAAGTGCCAGCCTCTATTGATTTTTTGCAAAGTTAAGTCCCAATCATCATTTCCACGTGTCCTAAGCTAGTTCGCCACGTCAGCATCGTACTACGAAATTGTTTGGCGTTGGAGGTTTTGCAAAGATAAACAAACAAAAGAATATAAAATAACTCAGAGCAGCGAATTCCACAAATCGGGGCTAGTTAGAAACTTAGACAAAGAATGAAATAGATTCACACGCAATGAAGAAAATAGAAAGACGCAGCTGACTACTGGGACAAGAATTCTTTCGGCAAAATTCTGGGACTTTACAAGAAACATGTGTCTAATTTACTTTTCCCTTAATTAAATTAGACAATAAATATTAATCTATTATCTCATTCATAACTGAGTGATTTGGATTTGTAACAGAATTATAAGTGTAGTTAAGTGAGTTAAGATCAGTTGTGCTAGTTGTAACTAAACATGCGCTAGTGAGAGTTCAGTTAATCAGTTAACTCACATGCAATTGAAGATTCGTCACGGTTAACTACATGCATGCAAATCCATTGGAGATCCAGTTGAGATAACAGATGAAAGGGACAGTTGGCTATCAGTTGTGATTTGTTCACACATGCATTGGATATGCTTATAAGCATGTGCAAATGAGGCAATTTGAGATAATCAAGATCATTGTGAGGATTCGAATTGCATAGATTGTGCAGAGGAGGCAGGTTGTATGGACACAGAAATTGGCACATGTATTTGTTGATTTGTGTATGATAGTGTGAGATGATTGTATTGTACTGAGAGCTCTTGGATTAGAGTTTTGTATGAGATTGTTTCATGATTCATG
>SNQJ01S0043953.1:128414-142113 GCA_010110895.2 Picea sitchensis | reverse complement strand
TGATATACATAATATATGATAGTGGGGTTTTTAGCTTTACGCTTTCCCGGTAAAACTTCTGTGTTGTGTGTTATTGATATTTCACTTTGTGCATTGTGGTTGTGATCGTGGTTTAATTGCTTCCGCAAGAATAATAGTAGAAGTGATTATGTATTTAACAAGTGGTGGAAATTGTTAGATCAGGAGAATCACAGGAATACATTAATTTGTATCGAAATTTCTACAAAAACTCCCAAACTCTCGAGAAAATTTGGCTCCGTAAATTAGCGGAGAAATCTAAAGTGAACCAGATCAAAGGATCACTGAAGCAGTGGAAGATATCAGACTCTCCGAGTTCAGGACCCCTGACGACTTCATTGAATTTCCCGACATAGTCACATCGCACATCAGGAAGGATGCATCGTGGGCCGAAAATCTAACAAAGATGATCAATATAGCACCGGGGCAAGTGCAACGATTTGCAAAACATCCGATTAAGGATCAGATGGTGCTACAACAGTTAAGGGCCAGTCTAGTGAAGTACTGGTTGCATGCAACAGAGATCAGAGGAGTTTACCCAGCTCTGATGGAGCAGCATAGATTCCCATGGGCCCAAATTTGCGAAGAGCTATTCTGGTCTGAGTATGAGAAAAGCTACCCCTTCAAATGATCAGCTGAGTTAACTGTTAAAGAAATTGTTGGAAGAAGACGCCACGTGGTGAGTTTTGTTTTGTTTAAACTGCACTTAGCCATTATTTTTAGTTAAACTTTATGTTATAAATAAAGGCATCGACCGATTAATGAGGGGTCGATGGTTGTTGCAAGAACTCTTTCTTTCTGGTGGTTAAGAATTATTTTGAAGCTATCTGTAATTGAGAAGTCCTTCTCGACCAAAGTTAAAGCTATTTTCATCAAATGCATGTGTGATTGAGCTTGGAGAAGAACTATTTCCTATTTAGTTTATGAGCAGATGTAACAAGTAAGAGATATCGAATATATTGTCAAGTTATGTAGTGAAATTGTTTCATTTTTCTTTATTTAATGATGAAGATGATGAATCGTTGTGTGATTATGTGATGAATGATTATGGTAGATGAATTATTTTGCTTTCCATTTATCTTATCGCATATGTGTTTTCTTTCTGATAATTAGTATTCTCAGACAGTAATTGGATGTTCACATGGTTAAGGTATTAGTACTAGGCCTGTGGTATAGAATTATCGTCTACATGCTTGAGCAGCTGGTTATCCCAAGTTCAGCCTCTTCCCCAATAGTTAGAACTTAATCATGTTTTGCCACCAAGTTGGTTTATACTGGCTTACATTTCTCATCAGTCCCACCTAAGAGAAAATACAAAAAGATGTAGTCTGAACTGAAGGAAGAACCTTCGCAAGAAAACATAAAGCCCATCGATAAATTGGTCGGATCGCAAGATCTGGAGAACCATTCCAATTTAAACGCTGCAGATTCTAATTGGGCCTCGGTGGAGGGTTTGGTTCCTACTGTTGAAAAAAGGGATTTAGGATCCATCAACAGGACCCACTCCCTGTTACCTCGACCAATCACAGGCCTCCATGTGGCTTCCTCGTACACATAGGCTCATGAAATCAGTATAACATTAACATGATGTCATCCCTCCTCTTGTCAACATCGAAGGGATTCTACATCGATCAACGATTGAGATCACATCTCATATGTTCTCCAATCAATGGTCGAGATATTTCAAACTTTTGGTCCAACGTCCAAGGTTAAAACAGAGGTCTAAAACATAGTTCACCCAAGGGGATACACTATGGCCCACTCGCCAAATACATGTTTCCATTCACTGGATGACACCTATTAACTTATGGACACATTGAAAATACAATAAGCATCATCACTATAAATCAGGGATGTATATGTATAGCGCAAGTACAAGCATTCAATCATGCATTTCAATTGAATTACACATAGTCTATAAAATGCTTATCTATTACAGTTTTGTTGATAGTCAAATATGACCATGTTCAACATGAAGGAATTCGTCTGGTTAGGATCACAATTAGATCCTTATCCATTGCAAATGGCGATTCTAACTGGTTTAGGTCCAATTACCTAAAACTATCTAATCTATTAAATCCAAAATATATACACCTTCTAAGCAATTGAAGAGTTTTTACCTTTTATTGAATGACAAACTAACCTATAAATATATACAGATTTTAAACTATATGCATCAGAGAAATTACTTCTAGTTGACATAAAAGTTACCTCTATGAAAGAGGATTTCGTTTTCTTTAATAAAGTGAAGAGTATGTATAATGAAAGTAAAAGTAATTAACTAAAGAAAAATAAAACTAAAAAAGAAAAATCTAATCATTGGGCCCAAATTAAAAAATAGTATATGAATCTAAGTAAAATAAACAATGTTCTAAATATACAGACCTTCAAAACAAATATTTAATTATATCAACTGAAAATGAATTATTAAACCCGATTAAATAATTAACACAGACTTATAATCCCAACAATAACTCATATACATATTAATCACTAAAATAATGTGTCAAATAAAAAATGAAATGGATTTAATTTATTAACAGTAATTAACTAAATCAATCTGTGATATCATCAACACATAATCCACATAAAACTTTGATTTCAAAAATAAACAACTCGAATATCAGTAATAGTACCAGATACCGATTGCTTGTATTAATATTCAAAGTCATAAAGAGATTCAGAATAATGCATTAAAACAGAAACTTGTACAACAATGTATAAGCCTTGTTCTCTTTCCAAAAAACTGAAAACTCCCCCATAATTGTCTTTCCTTCACTGTTTTATATTGAAGGAACTAAAAAACGGAAATTAACTTCCATAACTATAAACAGTTATCCATTTAGAATGGAAAAATAACAAAATTGTTTACTTCCCCAAACTAAATGAACTAAGTATATAAAAATAAAAACTACTAACTGTTCAATTTTAGAATTATGTCTGGAAACTAATTTCTCATTTCCCACATTTTCTAGGAAATTCTTTTAACACCTGTAAAAACAAAAGAAAAGAAAAACATAAATTAATAAAATATAAAAACAAAAAATAGAGTTGCTACAGAATTTGAAATTCTGTAGCTACTATTTTATTAACTAAAATTAATGAAAATGCAAACTAAACTAAAAAATGTTAAACTCGTACCAATAACCAAAATATTTTAACAATGAGTATTACTGGGAACGGTCTTGAAATCAGATTTAACGAAAATATTAACTCCTGGAGAGTTAATGTTAATTGCTTCTTTCTTTTTATCTTCTTTGAACCCTGAAACTTGTCTTCTTTGGATATCGATCGAAGCTCTATTCTTTGATCTAAGGAGTTGATTTTCTAATTCCAAATCAATTATATTAGCCTGTAACACTCGAACCACTGAATAATATTTATCCTTCCAGAAGGAAACCTCCAGATTGGGACCGGTTTTAGTTCTTTCCTTTTCATTTTCTTTAGCGAGATTTTCGATTGGTTCCTGTGAAGAAACATGCTATGGGGAAGAGACTTCCTAATTTGTAACCAACTCTTCATCTTCAACCTGGATAGGAGAACTAGCTTTCGAGGTTTTCCTAGACTTATTTCTGAACATTTTTGAAATTTTTATTCCTTTCCTCTTGTTCATAAAATCAACAAGATTAATGGAATCATGGTTTTTTTTGGTAACAGGTGGATCGCATTCATATGAAAGCAAGGAAATTATGGTTTTCTTGGAAGCTTCGGAAGAAGCATGAGGTGTTTCAATGAAAATGCACAATTCCATAATAAGATTAAACTTGACAGTTTGACTGTGAGTAACCCTCGCGGTGTTTTTATGAGGAGAAGAAACATGAGGGTAAGGTAGAACATAATATTCTACAGGATCTAGGGTTTCTTCCTGAGAAAAGTGATACTATGAACTTGCTTAAGAATTAACCTGAAATTCATTTATTTTCACAAACTTTTGCCAAGAATCACTATTCTGTTCTAATTGAAATTTGATCAGAATTTTCACTAAACCATGATGAAAGACATTTCTTTCTGAACTGAGACTCTTTCTCTGATAGAAATGTGTCATTTTAGACAGGATTTTAAGAAAGAACATAGGTATGTTCAACTCATAATCCATGAAGACCATTAAAATCCAAAAGTTGTAAATAAAGAAAAGGCTATATCTTCCCTCACGGGTGATAAACCGCTTAATAACTGTTAACATAAAATGTCATTTTTATTTAATTGAGGATATGGGAATACCTTTATAATCGCATTTTCATTCGGGAGAAACCAGAATTTCATAACAAGGAATATCCTTTACCCTTTTGGTTTTAGATCAACATTCTCCTCTTAATGGAAATTTAGTAGCTCTGGCTACTATTTCTTCATCTAGATGTAATTCTATATCCCCAACTTTGGTGCGTTCACCATTGAAAGTTCATGTGAAAGCTTCGGCGACCTACACATTATGACCATTAAACATGTGCAGAACATTTAACCAACCAACCTTCTCAAAAGTTGGAAAATAATCTTACTGAGCTTCAATAAGCTCAACAAATCATTCCCATCTTGACAGTAGTTTACCATGCTACAGTTCGGAAAACCCTCATAAACGAAAAGTAACAAACCCTCACTTGCAAATGAATGAAAAGAAAGTTTCAATTCTTGAAACACAGCCTTATTTTGAGGAAGAAACAACATAGGTAATAACTCATGAATACGTTGATGCAACTCAAAGCTATATGTGGACGTGAATCAATGCACTTCAGGAAAGGAGTATTGTTCATATGCAGGTTGAAAATACCTTGAATTAATGTTACATTAACTTGATTTCAATTTATGATGATCGGATCAAGCCTAACGTACCACAACAAGATCTTAAACAACTATTTATAGATCGTGGATATCAAATTTATGACATGCTAAGCAGGATTTCAATAGATTATGTTCAATCATGGTTTAGAGCATTGGTTTTAAAATCCACAATAGATCAAAACTATAGCTTGTCAAATATTGTATCTCTTTGAAATATATATAAATGAGAAGAAATCATAAGGAATATGTGAGATAAAAAAAATTGAAAACCAACATTTTAATCAAAACCTTTATCATCTGAAACCGAAAATCTTATTAATAATTGAATGAAACTCAAAGAAGTTAGGAGTATGTACAAAACTGTCAAAGTTAAAAACATTATTTAATTAAAATAAAATTTCATTTTTCAAAAATGAAGAAAGAAGGGTCCCAAATTTTATTTATAATACAGAATTTGGGAGGTTATTGAATCTAGCTTCCAAAATACTTGTAAAACAAAAATTAAAACAAATTAACAAAAAACTTACTTTAAATAGATCAACAATAGAATCTACAATTTTGTAGTTTCTCTAAAATAAGCCAATAAAATTAATTAAAACAAAATAAAATGAATTTATACCTCAAAAATGAGATAAGTCTTCAAGCAAAATCTTATTTATAGAACTGGACATTAATGAGTAAGATTATTTAGATCTGAGGTGATGAATACATTAACTCCTGAAGACTTTACATCCAATGAACCTTTAGCATTCATAGTATTTTTCTTCAAGTCAACAATTTGTTTTTCATATTCTTCCATCATAGTTTTATTATGTGTCATTAGTTGCTTGTTTTCTAATTCAATCTCAATGATATTGCTTTTCAAAATAGACACTACAACACAATATTTTTCTTTCCAAAACAAAGTCCCAAAAGTAAGATCATTATGTCCCTTATATTTTACACCTTGATCAACGACAGGTGACGGTCAGTCTTCTTGATTTAACTTAGAGCTTGGTGACTGTATGAAATCTTTAGAAGGGGATATTTTAACTTCAGTCTTTGTTTCTTCATGTCAATAATACGAATCAAAGGGATTAGAGATTTGATGTATTTCTAAGCTTATTCCTGAGCATTTTAGATATTCTTTGTGCCTTACACTTTCCTTTGAAATCAATTCTTTTATATGGTGTTTCTATCAAATTTTTAATAGAGGACTTTATATTTTTAGCGGTCCGAGATGATGGATGAGCCGAATGAGACTGACCTGTAGGATAGAATTTAACATTATCAATTTCATTAGTCACTACAGGGTCGAAATCGAGACTCGATTTCTAGCTCATACTACGGGTTACTCGTGGAATTGCTTCATCATGCAACGAAGAATGAGGAGACCTATTATGAAAAACCCCAAATGAACTATTCAAACCAAACCCAGACTCGAGCCCCTGTGAATCATTAACTTGCATAAGGGTCTCAGAGAAACTATTTCTCTAGTTGAAATTTTCCCATGAATCCCCTTTCTGTGTTAAATGACATTCAACTAAAATTTTGATTAACCCATGATGGAAAATACTCCTGTCTAGATTACCAAACTATATCTGGACAAATTTTTCCATTTTTGTCATACTCTTATGCAAATAGTATGGAAAGTTCAATGGGTAACCTATGAAAACCATTAAAATCTTGAAATGGTAATAAAACACCAAGCCATACTAGCCTTCGCAAGTGACATATTGTCTAATAACTAGCACCATGTCACGCCATTTTTTTTTAATATTAGCGATAGGAATACCTTTGATATTGTATGATACCTTCTTAGATGCCAAGAATTCATTCCAAGGAATGTCTTTAACTGGGTAGCTTTTTGACCACTTCTCTCTTATAGTTGGAAAATGGGTATCTTCGGCTATCATCACCTCATCTACCTGAATATCCATGTCTCCTACCTAAGCTACTTGGTCATTGTAGCTATGAAAAAATGCATTAGCAATAGATATGTTATGACCTCAGAAAGATATAATAAACTCTAACCACCTAATGGACATGCAGTTTTGGGAAACAATTTTGGTAAAATTGTAAGTATAGAAAGAGTGTGCAGCAGAGGTGCACGGGAGAAGGAGGAAGACTAGGGAGTGTGCATCTGAGGTGCATCTAGGAGGAAAATACGCGAAGTAGGTGCATCCAGAAGTACAACGAGCGGTAAGGAGAATAAAGAAGAGAGAAGAATAAAGCAAAGAGAAGAATAAAGTAGGAGAAGAAAGTGGACGGAAAGGAAGGATGACAAATTGACATGTTAAAGATAGAAGGACGCGAAAAAGCAAGAGGAAAAGCAATCAGAGTGAAAAAGAAGCATGCAGCCGGAAAAGAGGGCGAAAGCAGCCAAACGACCAGTTAACTGGAATGGGTTTTCGGTTTTAATACCTAGATTGTATGTATAAATATGTAATGGGTTGAGAGAATAGGGGTTCCTTGTTTTTGGTTGGTTCCTCCTCATGTAATTGTGTTCATGTTCCTAATTGTTTGTTCTAGTATGTAAAAGAGAGGAATCCATGTATGAATGTAAGAGATGATACATAGAGAGAGAGAGAGAGGCTTGCATTGTAGAGTGGCTAGGCTAGGAGAAGATAAAGATAATCATGGCATATGTTTGTAAGCATAGTGCACAAGCCTGAAGAAATTACCAACGCATAATAAAGAAGTCGGTCATTGTGGACGTATCCTAGAGTTGGGTGAACCACGTTAAATCTTGTGTTACATGTCTTTTATATGATTTCTTATGAATTATGTCTGGATGCATAGTAGATTAGATTTTTCTTATGTGTATTCATGGCGCAATAGTATGACTTTTACAGTAATGAGTTTATGCAGTAATATGGAACATAATGGTAATATGAACCTAATATCCACTAAGTAATAGAATAAGAACAATTGTAGAATATAGTACACAACACAGATAATTAAGAATGAATGAAATAATAACCTCCCATTCCCTCATAACTACAGAAACCTGGTTCTTGTAGTCCCAATAGATACCTTGGGTGAGACTTCATCTGCACAAGAAGGTGATACAAAAGGGTCGGTGTTTGGTGGGTTTTGTTGGTCATATATAACTCAAACCTTGGTTCTTATAATACGTGTGAAACTCTAACAAATGGTTCCATTGTCGGGACCTGAAATTTGCAATTAAGGGAATGTTTTGGAGGATGACTAAGAAAGAGATCTCATAATGGTTGGAAAGGAAGGAATGATAGTTTGCTCTATAAGAGAAAAAAAATCCTTGAATGAGTGACAAGTAATGGATGCAAAGGTATGTGTATACAAAACGACATGAAATTTTCTTTAGATAATTTCCAATTATTCTGACTGGGTAGCTAGAAATATTAGTGAAGAATAGTGGAAGGTACATAACTACAATGCTAAGGAATTGGAATCCTGAGTTGGTGAGACAACTAAATTCTGTCAGTAATCTGACTACTCACACAATTGATTTTTTTTTGGATAACATACTAGGAGGATATATTACATATTTTGGAGTAGATTGTATCCAATATTATAGTGTTGCAGAAAGGGAATTTTTCAAAGGTCTGTGCGGGTGGTTCATGAATTCATTGGGTACATGGATAAAGATGTTGTTGTGTGAAAAGTGCATGATGAGAATGAAATATGACTGCTAAGGGGGTTCACACACATAGGGGAACTAGGGGATGAAAAGAGGATAGTATGAGAGTAGGAGAGAATGAAGGAAATGATGAAGAAGGAAGGGAGCGATTGAAGAGGGTATACTAGAGGTAGCAGACAGTTTTAGAGTATTACGTGGAGGAATAAGGTACAAGAGGAGAAATACTTGGGTTGAGAGAGGAGATTCACACAGTGAGACAAATGGTAGAGAACCTTGTGCAATATTCCAAATCATGGAAATACCACATACAGGAGAAGAAGAAGAGGAATTCTAGTCCATTACAGTAATAGAATAATCGTTAAGTCCTACTCAGAGTGGGTCCTATGGAAAATAGATGACCCCATGAGCATCACCACAATCAATGATAACAGTTAAAGACTCATAAAAATAACTTATAGTTATCCAGGGAGGAAAAAATAGTAGCAATCGGAGCAGTGGGAGTAGTGCACAGAGTGAGATTCAGAGTTAGAGTCAAACAACCTCACCAAGAAGAGATAATATACAAAGAAACATGGTAGGGGTAGAAAACAATGTCCTTAGACTCCCTGAGTTTCAAGGAGTTGGGTCAGAGGACCCAGAGAAACATTTTTATTTTTTTTCTGCAAGACAATCTAGGTTGTAAGGAATGTCTAGGATGAGGCTATGAGGATTGCGCAGTTAGCAACACCATTTAGAGGTCATGCATTAGTTTGGTATATGAAGCTGCAAAGTACCACACCTATGGGACAAGCCAGGACTTTGGCAGAGAAAAGGAAAGAACTATTGAAAGAGTTCAAGAAGCCAAAGTATGAGTCGCAGTACATCACAAAACTGAAGAATATTAAGCAGGTGCAAATAGATTTGGTATGGTATTTCGATCAAAGGTTCAAGGATCTAATGGGTAGACTGAATTTCTAGATCCCCGATAAAGAAAATCAAGAATGGTTTATTGCGGGACTTCTACCTCACATTTGCAGGCCATTGATTCAATAGAAGGTTGTGTCACAACCCGAGGCACTGGAAATTGCAATGAAATTGGAATCATCCCCTGTAGGAGATAATGAAGAGATGGCACAAGTTCAAACGTAGTTGGTTGCATTGATGATTCAACTAAAATAACCTACAAAGGGAGAGGAGAAACATGAGAAAGTCTGGTGTACCAAGTGTCGGAATGAAGGCCATCACAAGGACGAATGCCCAACATTCATGTAGTATTTGGAAAATGGAGTGTTGAATCCATTACCAGGAGGGGGGTATTATGAGATATGTAAGAAATTGGGCCATCACCCAACCGAGTGTCCATTACTACAGAATTATTAGACTACATCAAGGAATTTGTTTTGCAATTTTTTCAAATTGACAGGACATGAAGAGAAGGATTTCAACACGTTCGACTTGATGAAGGAGCGCACATCAAATAGGTACAAAATTAAGAAGGAGAATTATACAACAGAAGGGGGTGTTCCACAATATAATAATCAAATAGGATTTAATCCAGGGAACAAAGGAAACTTTGGCAGAGGCCGAGGCAGAGGAAATTTTGGTAGGGGAGGAACAGGACTGATAATATGTTATAACTGTAATCAACCAAGACACTTGGCCCATGACTGCCTGAATCTGTGTACAATGTGCACATACTGCATAGCACTGGACCATGCAACAAAATATTGTCCTCAACTAGTTGTGAAATGGCATGCCAAAGGAAACCAGAACTTGAATCCAAATTAGAATGTGCAGAAAATATCAACTGAAAAACACAACAAAGGACCAAGAATAGAAGTTGTTATGCATGGAGGAGCGAGGACATGGGATGATATGATGAATGGAGGAAATCATACGGAGCAATGGGTAAGGAAGTCAGTAGGGCCTATGCCAACCTTTGATCCTCAAAAAGAAAAGGATACATATCATAGGGAAAGAACAGAAGTACTTGGACAGGATTGGGGAGCATCTACATCAACTGCACTTCATGTAGAAGATCGTGTTATGCCTAAGAACCTAGTTGGAAAGGCAAGTACGCTAACATAATTCTTGAGAAGTTGTGTAGATCTAATGAAAGACGAAACTGTGTTGAGTACACTATATGACATGATTGATGATTACACACGAGGGAGGGAAACTCTCATCACATAAAGAGTGGTAAATAAGGTATTGTGCAGGAAGAGGACCAACAATGAATTAAGATTTAGTGTGCAAATTGGGGAGTATGATGTGGATAACGTCATCTTGGATTTGGGGTCTGATGTGAATTTTTTACCTAAGAAGACTTGGGAGATGATGGGAAAACCCAAGTTAGTATGGTCCCCTATTTTGTTACGGATCGCGAATCAACAAAAAAAAAACAATATTGGTCGTTTAACAGGTGTACCTATGAACATAGATGGGGTGTGCAGTGTGGCAGACTTTGAAGTTATTGAGATCGTGGAAAATAGTCAACCATATCCATCACTAATGGGACTGGAATGGGAATTTGATAACCAGGAGATAGTCAACTTGAAGAGGAGGTAGATGATATTTGAAGTTGAAGATTTGAAATTTACTGCATCCTTGGACCCATCAGAAGGGAAGTGATACATAGAGTCAGCCAGAGGAAATGACATCGACAACTTATACAACATGACTGCACGGATGGACAATTACGTAAACCCGATTGCATATGGTGTGATAATTTAGAGAAGTATCAATTCATGTAATATTCCAGATATAAAAATATGTAGAACAAAAATAAAATGCTAGAAATGGCAGAATAACAACAATATAACCATAACAATCACCACAATAATACTGAAATGATATAAGAATAACAAAAGAAATAGCACTTTGATTCTGAGAGCAATGTTCACGGGCCTCTTCAAGGGGGAAGCCTCCAGTCAAGTAGAACTCTATTACAATAATATCCAAGCTAGGGTTCTCATATCCTCGACTCCTATTTATACTAAATATGTCTATCAAAAGAAGCATCTAGAGGAAGATCCTTCTAGAAGCGGAAGCCTCTATTAGGTCTTCTTACATTCAATTTATTATATTTTATTGCAAGGCCTTATTAATATTGACCTTTATTACATCCGAATATATTGTTCTACCTATGTGTGGGTTAGCACCCTAACATGTCCTCCCCCTTAAAAACAGCCTTGTCCTCAAGGCTTGAGATGTGGAAATTGTTGTAGAATGGTAGCTGGTTCCCAAGTGGCATCTGTTGGAGTTGTATATTTCCACTAGACCAACACTTCCTTGATGGTTCTGTGACACAGACAACACTCCCACTGGTCCAAAACTGCTTGTGGTTGTATCCAAATGGATCCTTCTTCATCTAACTCGGGAATGTTGGTTTGAATTTGGCACTTAGTTCCAATCACCTTCTTTAAGCATGAAACATGAAAAACAGGATGTAGCTTAGAATGATCGGGCAAAGCTAACTAATAGGCCACCTATCCCACAAGCTTGAGAATGGTATAGGGACCATAAAATTTGGGCGCTAGCTTCTGACAATGCTCGGCCTTGAGGGAATTTTGCTTGTAAGGATGTAGTCGAAGAAACACCTAATCCCCTTTTGAAAATTGACGTTTAGAGAGAATTTGATCTGCTTGTTGCTTCATGCGATTATGTGCCATGACCAAATTCTCTTTGAGGGTATGGAGGATAGCCTCTCGAACTGTAAGTGTTTGGTCAACAGCCTGGACCTTCGAGACACCAAGTAAGTATGAGAGAACTGAAGGTGGATTTTGTCCATATATCGCTTCAAAAGGAGTCATGTGTGTAGATGTATGGTATGAAGTGTTGTACCACCATTCAGCTAGGGAGTAACCATTGAACCCATTGATTTTGCTTTTCCGAGGAAAAACACCTCAAATATGTTTCCAAACACTTTTTGACAACTTCCATTTGACCATCAGTCTGGGGATGATAAGTTGTGCTGAGGTGCAATTGGGTGCCTTGTAACTTGAACAGTTCTTGCCAAAAATTGCTGGTGAAAGTTGGGTCGCGATCAGAAACAATAGAATGCGGCATGCCATGAAGCTTGAAGACCTGATCCATAAAAAATTGAGCCACCGTGGATGTTGTAAATGGGTGTTGAAGAGCACATAAATGAGCATACTTGGAAAGGAAATCAACAACCACCATGACAACTGATTTATTTCCCAATTTGGGTAAACCTATAATAAAATCCATAGAGACATCCCTCCAAATAGCAGGTGGAATCGAAACCGGTTGTAGTGTGCTCGAATATTTGACTATTTTGACCTTGTTGCATTGACACACATCACATTCAGTGACAAAATTATGAATGTCTTGTTTCATACCATCCCAGAAAAAAGAACATTTGACCCTGTCATAGGTTTTGGTAAACCTAGAGTGCCCAGTTGTGGGTGTAGCATGAAGCTTAGAAAGTACCATGGTTTTAACTTTTGATTGTTTACTTAAATACAAATGGCATTTGTATCGAAGCTCATCATGGAGCCAAGATTACCCTGGGGAAGCTAGAGCATTGGACTGCAATTGTTGGATCAGATGCGAATTTTTGGGATCGTGTAGCCATTCCTGGCGAACAGCTTGGAGCCAATCTGGTACAATGAAGGAAAGAGAAAAAAGGGATCTGTCATCTTCATATTTTTGGGAAAGTGCATCTGCAACCAAATTATCTTTGTCTTTCTTGTAAATTATCTCATGATCATATCCAAAGAGCTTAGTCACCCATTTTTGTTGCTCCGAGGAGGAAATGCGTTGTTCCAGAAAATACTTGAGGCTTTGATGGTCTGTCTTAATTTGGAAGCGTTTCCCCAATAGATAAGGGTGCCACAGATCAACGACATGCAGAATAGCCAACATTTCCTTTTCATAGATTGATTTTCCCAGATTTCTTTCAAACAGTTGCTTGCTGGTAAAGGCCAAAGGCTGACCCTCTTGCATAAGGATAGCACCAATTCCTTTCCCTGAAGCGTCACCTTCCAAGACAAAGGTCTTTTTGAAATCAGGAAGGGCTAGAATTGGAATGGAGCACATGGCCATCTTTAAGGTTTGAAAAGCTTGAGTAGTTGTTGGAGTCCAAGTGAAAGAATTCTTTTTTAGGAGTGTAGTGAGAGGTTTTGCAATCTTTCCATAATTCTTAACAAACTTGCAATAATAACCTGTTAAGCCCAGAAATCCACGCAAGCTTTTGAGAGTCTTTGGGTGAGGCCAGTCTTGCATAGCTTCAATATTTTTAGGATCCACCCTGATGTCGTCCTTGCCAACCAGATGACCCAAGTACTCGACTTCTGAGGCGCC
>SNQJ01S0043953.1:106408-122934 GCA_010110895.2 Picea sitchensis | reverse complement strand
GTAGCATTTGCTTGGATATATAATTTTAACTTTGCCTCAGCTTTGAAAAAATATTACAAAAATCATCTGATATGCTCTTATTCAAAAACAGTATGGAGGGTAGAAAGGGAAAGGAGAAAAAGGGAGAGTCGTGACCGTCAAGTTCCTAGCAAAACATGTAGTTGAAGGTACCGGATGTATTTCATCCAAAATAAAAAATAAAAGAGAATCACAATATCGTTTTTCCGTGTTTAGTTCCTAAACTGACTAGTAATATTTGCAAACAATGATCTATCTAATGACTTGACTGATCCAGTTGATTTTGTCTTGACAAAAAGGCTTTCAAACAAGAAAATGCAAACCAAAAATGATAAAAATAAAACAACAAATTGTACTTAAAAGAAAACAAACAAGTATGTACAAAAAGAAATGTGTTTACAAAGCACCAAATCTCAATCAGTGATTAATTTGGTTCGACATAGTGCTTAAGATGTGAATCGTTTGTATTGTAGGAAAATAATCACTCATCCATATCCTTCAATAAATATGAGTTGGTGCCAAGGACGGAGGCGATTTTGAATGGACCTAACCATAATTTTTTAAACTTAGAATGTCTTCCTCTTTCAGCATGAGCATAATCCCAGAGTAGCACTTTCTCATCAATCTTAAAATATGCAGATTTATCTTTTTTATTAAAATATTTCTTAATTGTTTGTTGCCTTCTCTTTAAATTATCTAAAGAATGACTTCTTTGTTCTTCTAAAGCGAGTAAGGAATTCATTCTCTGAGAAATATCAGTAGAATTCAATTCTTCAGCTTGTAATTCCAATCATAAAGAGGTAAGTTCTAGTTCAATTGGCATAATAACTTCTTGACCATATAACAACTGAAATGGGGTATAGCATATTCTATACTAAGTAGTAGTATGATCTACCCAAAGTGCATAAGTGAGAATTATATGCCACTGGAGGGGTTTATCCTCTATAATTCTTTTCAAAATCTTGACCATATTCTTATTGGTTAACTCAGCCTGCCCATTTCCTTGAGGGTAATAAGCAGATGAAGTGAATTGTTTGACACCAAGCTTACTAAAAAACTGAGTTAGCTTTGCAGAGATAAAAGTTGGTCCATTATCTGAAATGATTTCTAGGGGAAGACCAAATCAAGAAAAGATATTAGATTCCAAAAAAAAAATAACATGTTCATCTTGAGCATGCCTAAGACGTACAGTTTCATCCCACTTTTTAAAGTAATTTGTAGTTGTTAATATATAAACATGACCTATAGAAGATGGTGGGCTAATAGGTCCAATAAAATCTAAAAACAGTTTACAAAAGGGAAAATATGGAAGGAAAGGATATAAGGGAATCGCAGAGAAATGTTCTCTACCAACAAACTTTTCGCACTTATCACAGGCCCTTGCAAATTGATAGGAATCTCTAAAAATAAATGGCCAGTAATAATCAATCCTGAGGATTTTAAAGGTAGTGGCTTTAGCAGCAAAATGACCACCAATATGAAAAATAAATGTTGTTGATCCGTGAATCTCACTTAAAATTATGTGTTGTGTTATCATCTATGCATTGTAGCAGCAACCCATCAACATATCTTCTAAACAAAGAGTCTCCTAAAATGAGGTACTCATAAGCTTCAAGATGAAGCCTCCTTCGTTGATGAGGACTCAAATGATATGGAAAAATTTGAAATTGCAAGTAATGAATGAGGTCTTTATACCAGGGGTGTTCAAAAATATTAAGATTTTGGTTTTCAATATAAAACAATGTTGATAGCAGAATATCTTCGTCTTTCGAAAATTCACTTGGTTCAACATGTTGAGCTAAGTGAAGGGATAAGTCACGTCCCTTGATCGTTTTGGATGTCATGATCATCAAATAATGCTTTTCGATTTTTTCAAGCCAATGTGCAAGATTTCCTGAGAGATACGCCCGTGAGAGTAAAAAGTTGACAGCAGGAAAAGGGACTTTTACCTATGTGTGCTTGCTTAGAACAAAATAGTGAAATTTTTCTATAGATTTAACAAGAGATAAAACATGATTCTCGATGTAAGAATATTTAATTTCATCATATGAAAAACTATGACTCATGTAAGTTACAACATTTTCATTATTTTGATCATCATTTTGCAGAGGAATAGCAGAAATTGCTTCTTCTATAGCGTTCATATATATAATGAAGTCTTTTTCAAAGTCCAGTTTCACCAAAACCGATGCAGAACTGATTTATTTATTAATATTTATGAAATTATTTTGGACATCATATGTCCAAGAGAAAGGATGATCATATTTTAGCATACTATGGATTGGTTTAACTATGACAACGAAATCAGGAACAAACCTCCAGACAAAATTTATAGTGCCCATAAAAGTGTGAATTTATTTCTTTGATGTAGGGGCTGGAAGATTTAATATTGCGGTAACCCTCTCATGATCTATGCTTATCTCTGAATTTGAAACAATATGACCAAGAAGTTTACCTTGGGTGACACCGAAAATAGACTTCGAAAGATTCAAAGAAATACCAAATTTTCTACATCACATGAAATTTTTTTGAAGATGACCAAAACGATCTGATCGGGTTTTAAAATAAACTGTTAAATAATCAAGATAAACTTGTATCATCGTGCCGATAAGATCGTTGAAATCCAACTGCATAGATCTATGAAAATTGGCACCTACATTAGACAATCCAAATAACATCCATTCATAGGCAAAGGTGCCCCAACGGGTTGTAAATGCGGTTTTATATTTATTGATCCTATTGACTTTAATTTGATTATATCTACAAAAACCATCAAGTAAGGACATTTTTTCATATCCTACAACTTGTTGTAAGATCATTTCCATGTTAGGAAGTGGAAAGTGGTCTTTTACACTTGCTCTATTTAAAGCACGAAAATCAACACAAAGCCTAATCTGGCATGTTTTCTTCCGAATGGGAACAAGATTTGATACCCACTTGAAATACTTAACTAGAAAGATTATATGGCCATTTAGAAGTTTTTCCACTTCTTTTCTGATTGTATCTTTGAGTGCAAGGTTTATAGGTCTTTGCTTTTGCCTAATTGGTTTTTCCCCTTCCTTAATGGGAATGGCATGTTGTATACTATTAGGATCAAAACCACGAAGATCCTCATAAGACCAGGAAAAAGCATTGTGAAATTCTTGGAACAAGTCCATGAATTTCCATTTTTCTTCGTCAAAACATTGGGCACATATCTTAATGATCTTTGGGACTTAGGGGTTCAATGTTCATGGGGATGGTATCCCTAACTTTTATTTTAGACTCCTCTTCTTTATTATTCTCTTTATTGCCTACATCACTCGTCGAGAATGAACTCTCAAGAGGATTCAAGCCTTTAGGAAGTTTATAATTTTCAAGGGAGATGATTTCCTTAGGCTTATAAGGTTCATTCTGTAAGAAGGCACATATGCCTTCATCATCTAGGAAAACTTGCCAAGATTCTATGTTGTCAGGAATATGAGGCTTGTAAAGAGACATAAATGTACAATCTGGTCTCTGAGGTAATAACTTCCTTGTAGGAGAGGCTGTAAAAACAACTAACCTGCCAGCCATATAATTAAGCTCTCTTTTAATATGAGTGATGTTGAAAGACAATAGATTTGAGATTAATGCCCATACATCTTGGGTGTATTGCTTAAGTAACTTGTTTTTGGGATTATATATCTTCCTAACTAAATTTACAACAAGTTATGAATCACCAAAAAAAGTAAGATGACCACATCCAAGGTTATAAGCGTTTTCAATGCCTAGCAGTAAGGATTCAAACTCAACAACATTATTCGTACAAGAAAATTGTAATATGTAGGAAAAATTGTGAATTTTGCCTATAGGAGAGTATAATATAACACCTTCCCCATTACCTTCGTTTTAACATGCACAATCAAAGTGAATATGACACATACCTTCAGATAATCAGTCGGTTCAAGAATTGTATCATCTTCATCCTCAAAGATCGAATAAACACCCATGTCTTCCTCAACATAATTTACATTAGACTGAGGAACACTTTCAATGTAAGGTGAAATCCTTCCTTCCCTTCGAACAATAATATTGTTTCTGTTCTTAGGGATGGATAAATGTGAACCATCTAGTGAAAGGTAACCATCGGTTAAGGCCGGCCAATCTCTACCAAAAATTATCGAATAGTAACTAACATGCATATCAATTACTTGAATATTAAGAGTGTTTCTTATTTCAGGGTGAGCGCAGAGGAATAGAGTTACATATTTGATATCACCTATGGTAGACTATTTTTTATTATTATAGGAAAGCATACTACTCACGTTTTCATTTGTACAAGAGAGGCCTAGCTCTTCCATAATAATTTTGGACATAACACTCGGGCTAGATCCACCATCTAGTAGGAAAAAATGAGTTATTTTATCCATAATCTTTACAGAAATATAGAAAGGTTTTTTTTTAACAAGGTTTCTAAAATTATTTACACCTACTCTATTTACAATTGACTCATCTCCCTTAGGATTTCCAGTCAAATTAGCTACTATGGAAGTTTTACCTTCCATGAAATTGTAAAGATGTTGTTGTTGTTCCGAGATGACAACCCTATCCAAGAGAGAGGCATCTACCTTAATATTAGCTAACTGATTGAGGATATTGTATTTAGAAGGAGGGAAAGGAGAATATATCCCTTGACTATTTGAAACTCTGACAGCCTGGGATTTGGTACCTTGAGATGATGTGCTTGGAGTGAAGGTAGTACGGGGAGGATCAACCTTGTTCCCACTGGGATAAGATTTATTTCTTGTATTAACCACCATGATATCATCTGGCTGAGCCCAATCCAGAAAAACAATAGTAGCAACAGGATTCTTACTGAAGATTCGGTCTCTCACATTCTTTTTTACTTCACACATGCTTTCATTGTGATTTTCTTCACAAAAATTGCACCAGGCACGAGACATTACAACTTTAGGTTGAACTACGTTATTATTTTGGTTCCTAAAGGATTTCTAAGAAGAGGTTTCAAAAGGAGGGGAAGAGGAAGTAATTCCTTTCCTTTCATAAGAAATCATTTGGTGATTCATATCCTACATAAGCTACAAGACTGCATACATATCAGTTTGTATTACATAATTTCCTTTAGGGAGGCTAGTTCTTTCTAATTTCTCCTCATATTCAAGACAAGTCTGAAGTGCGGATCCAAGATTGTATACAACCTTTTCTTCCAATCTATGATGATAAGAAGAGGATAAATTATTTTAATAGTGCATGAATACAACTTGGTTCTGGGGGAGAATCAATTCAGGGATTTGATTATACAACTTAGTGAAATGAAGATTAAATGATTTGATAGTTTTACCATTGTTATATGTAATGTTATTGTATTACCTTAATTGATCGACTAGGATTTTTGATTTCCCATATGTCGATTTAAACCACTATACCAATTCTTCCCACGTTGAAAGGATTTTAGGGGGTAAATCAAAAAAATCTGTGGCAACCTTCCCTTTTAGAGAATTGACAAATAAATGCATACAAGTATCATTGTCATTCGCCCCTATGTTATGGAAAGCATTAGAAAAGGATACTAAGTGTTCATTAATAGTAATAGTGCCATTTCCCAAAAATTTGGGCAAATGATCCTTAAACTTCAGAAGGGCTTGAGAAGCTGGTGTAAGATTCATAGGAGACGATACGTCCCATGGGGTGGTGGTAGCATCTTCTTCAAATTGAAAAAGGCCATATTTTTTAATGACTTTAGCTAGATTAGTTGTAGATTGGATTGGAATTTGGTGGCTATAAATGCTACTTATTACAGATGATGTTGAGGGTTGTGAAGAGGAGGAACCCCCGGTACCGCTACCAAAATATGTCATTTTAAAATTGAAAGGGGTTACAGATAAAGTAGAACTAGCAGAATCAGATAAGGTACGATAGAGAGTAGTTTGTTGGATTTGTATAAAAACCTTTATCCTTCCTATTTCAGATATAGGATAAAATTTAAGGGACAAACCTCTTGTTCTTCGAGAAGAACAAGAGATGGAGGACATGTGAAAAATGTTTTAATGGGGAGATTGATTTCGTGGCATCCTTTATTGGGATTCCCAGTAATCTCGTATTCTAATATCTCTGGAAATAACTTCCCAAGAATGATTGTTGGGTTAAGTCTCTCACTTCTACTTCTTGGTCTGACCCAGGTTCATATCTAATTAGGGTTCCAACAAAAACCCTCTAAAACTATCAACCCTCCTGGTAAATCAAAAGGCAACACAACACACAGAGTGCACTGTGCAGTCTCACCCGAGATAACTTTATGGGTGAATGCAATGCTCAAGTTCTTGCAGTCTAGGAATGAGTGAGGATCTGGGAATGTATTTTAGCTTCTTCATGTATTCATCATGTTATTCATTCAAATATTCCTAGGATTCATTCATCTTTTAGGCCCATACATGCATTCTAATATATCTAGCTTAACCATTCATTCATAAACTAATCATTGACAGAAAGTAAACATGCAATAAACATCACATATAACACATGTTTTATCGTGGTTCACCCCCTACTGGGATACGTCCACAAAGATTTGTCTTCTCTGCTCTTTTATTTAGTCTGTTGCAAAATATGGCACCGCACACATTATATCTTCCATCATACAATCACGAAGAGGTTCGAGAACCTTTGTGAGGCGGACTAGATCACACCAGGATCCTCAACCTATGATCTAACCCTCAAAATCTACCTTATTCCACTCTTCTACAGCTCAACAGATTTCGTTGTTATCAACAATCTCTTTTTATTTACTTAACCGAATAGACCAAAAACATAACAGAATCCTTACCTAGAACTCCTAGGTTCTTATTTATACTACTTTTTAGGCTTATAGTCGTTACAATATTTATCAAAAACCCTAACCCTAATATGGTTAGGCATGTCTGCCTCCTCGCACGTGGCTTTTCCTCTTGCATGCTACTTTTCCTGCCAGCTGTTCTTTTCCCAAAATTAGTCTTTCCTTCCAAAAATATATCTTTCTTCAAAATAGGCTTGCATCCAACAAGCTCCCAACACTCACATGTGGCTCGTCTCAAGCCACTAAAGTAGTGCGCGCTCCCTGAACAACCTCTGCCAAGCTGTGAAATTTCCTTTCTATTTCTTCCCCTTTTGCTCTGCCTTACACAAATTTATCTGTGAGCTCTTCTACCCTCTACGTTGTGATGTACTCCTTGAGATATTATGTGCTCTCCACATGATCCTGAGCCATTCTCATCTTTTCCTTCTCCAGTTTCGAAATAGTTTGCATTGATTTCTCTTGGAGAGGTTCTAACTAGGATAGCCTTGCTTGCTTGTTATTTTGCGCAGTCTTCAGCTCAACCTACAGGGCCTTTATCTCCTGTGCGCCCTTCACTTGATTTGTGATTCTCATATACTTTTGGCTCTGCTTTAGCTCCTAGATTGCAATGTTGATTACCTCCTCTTGTTGATCTAGATGCTTGACCCTATCATCTTTTTCCGGCGGTGTCCATAGATGTGTGGTCTTATCAAACAGTCGTGTGAATTGTTCATCTTCTTTCTCAATCACTTCCACTTGTAGGGCTTCATGTTGTTCCCTTTCAGCTAGAAATTTCAGAGCATTAGTTGGGGTTAATTGTTATTTAAGCTCCTCGATCTCCTTCTTGTAGTTCTCGAGCATCTGCACGATGATTTGGATATGTTCTTCCGGATTTCTTGTGGTTGTCTGTGCACTATTTGGAATCCTTGTAAATACTTCCTTCAACTTCTGTTATAAATTGTCTGTGGTTATTTCTCCTCTTTTGTCTCGAGCTTTATCTGCTCGACTACCAGTTCCAAGGCATCCTTTCCATTCCTAGTTTCCTACAATTCTGACGCATCTTTCCTTGCGCGTGATTTCACTTCCTGCATGACACTGACTTGCAGATTGTACAGTGCCTTTGTTGGTATCTTCGCTAGTACCAACTGTACCTATGCCAGATCCTTAAGTGGTGTCTGGGTTGTGGCCTCGTCCATATGCAACATATATGATGTTACTTGAAATCTTGGACTCGCCTGTGCTATGGTTTGGATGGTGTCTTGTTCGCTCGACGTAGTCCTTTCCTCTGCTTCTGTCGTTGGGGGGATGGGTTATGTTCCCCTTTCATGCCTCTGCATTATTTTTATTTTTTTTACAACCTTCCTGATATTGGCCAACGTGTTATGTATCCTTCCTCTTTGGTATTTGGCCTCTTCAAACTCCTCCCCTGCATGATCATGTACTCTCTCTGCAACAATATTGACATCATCCTCGGTGATTGTGTACTCAGGTATCTATTTATGGGCCTTGGCCTTCCTGCGTGACCCCTCTGTATGTATAATTGGCCACTTGGGTGGCCCTATTTCTTGTGGAGTGGTTATTGAAGGGGTTTCTTGTGTCGTTGTGTCCCCCCTTCCTTGTTCTTCCTGTGCCGGGGAAATATCTTTCTTCCCTGACTGCACATCCTTCTTTGGAGCACGTCCCTTCTTCTGTTGCGCTAGATTTTGACTAGGATTCCCCTGTTGTGTTGGTTTTTTGGGCACAACAATGTCTCCTGTAGGTGTCTTAGATGACCCTGCTTCTACCTCCTTCCCCTTTGGAATTTCCTTGGTAATGGCTGGGATCTTCTAGTCGTCTTGCCAGTCTCGTATTGCCATTTCCACCTCCTCTGCATTGATGCAAAATCGAAGTTGCAGCCATTATTTCACTGGATCTCTACATGCTTGGATCCACATGTTGTGTCGCGTAGCCCTGAAGTTGGCTACTCCTTGGTACTGTGTGACTACTTTCAGAGTTATCCTCCAAGTGTTAGCTATGCTCTCCTGGATGTCATTGAAATACCAAGCAAAGGTGTTGGCATTTCCACTTCCACATTTGGGGTTTGAAGTGCTTCCCATTGATGTATACCACATTGCATGACAACGACCTACTCTATCACAAAAATAAGTGTAGGGAATCTCTTTACACTTGATTAGTGATATCAGAATCAATAGCCAGGAATAGTGGAACTTTGTTCCCAAGTCCTGCATGTCCTTGCAGTCATCGAGGAACAGGTTCAAAAGATATGGGGCCCAGCTGAACATGGTGTCATTTGCACACTGAGTTGTAGTTGCGACAACCCCTACAGGGACCTCCTCCTTGCGACACTTGCATAGAAATTTGCATGCCATTAGTTTTGTGGCCATCTTAGTGGTTGCATCGCTGATTCTTTTCATAATGATTCTACATGAGCCTCTCTCCATCCCATATGTTTTCTTCATCTCTTTGGAAATGGCCTTTTCTTTAGTTTTGTCATCCAGGTACTGCGTTGGACTCTCTCCCATTGATGGCAGACCTGTGATGAATGCAATTAGTTCTACGTTGATGGAGACAGGTTCTTCCATCCATAAGAAGCCTACATGGAGAACTTCCATCAATTGTTTGACGCATTTATTCACTTCTTTCCCCCTGTTGAAGTGGGGAATCTCTACAAGGTTCATGATCTCTATGTTTTCTAGGCCTACCGCCCATTTCTTTGGCTGCATCATGGGTCTCCAAATGGTCTTGTGCCTATTCTCTCCATGTACACCTGCTATGAAAATTTAGGGAATTTGTTGGTGTCAGATACATCATGGTCAGCGTATCTCAGCCTTTCCACGCAACCTAATAAAGTTGGTGTGGCCTGCACACCCTCTAGAATGCATGGTAATGCAAATAATGCGTCAGGATGCTTGCATGGGGACCGCGTGATGGGTTGTTTTCCTTTTCTTCTTACTAGTGCGCTAGAGGTCCTAGCCTTTGCTTCTTTGTCTTCCACGCCCGACTCTGGCTACTCGGTGATTTCTTCAACCTATCCTTCCTCCTACTACATGGACCCTGCCACAGGTTGTGATCTCGGCTCAATAGCCTCTGCCTGCTCACTGGCACCACCATTCAATCTGGGGGTACTTTAGCCCTCACAAGTTGTAGTAGGTTTCCTGTGTCGACTGTTTCACAGCCCCACGCACTGTCATGCGAGTCAATTTCCATCTCAGCCATCATCGGGGATTGTTCTTCTTCCTCGACCAGTGTGGCACTCACTGGTTCAACCTGCGGCAAGGGAATTGCATCGACATGGATGATTCCCTCTCTCTGTGCCATTTCCTACTCTGCCTCTATAGTTTCTTATGGTTCCCTGAGATTGCTTCAGGTTTTCCGTATAGTTTGGCTTGGTGCACCAACCTTTGGAGGTGCCATTGTGGGTACTTATTGCTTTTCCGAATAAGATTTGGTTGCTTTGATATCTGCACTCACCTGTTTGCCTCTCATCTTCGTGCTCCCTAGCTCCACGAATTTGCAATTTCACAATCAATCTTGTTTGTCCCATGTTTCCACTTTATATAAAGGGTGCCATGAATGCCCTGAATCTTCTCATAGAAGCTTCTTTGGTTGTTATTATTGTGTTGAATCTTGTCGAATACGCTTCATTCAATTCCATTAATTCCTCAATTCGTGCCTTTTTTCCCTAACAGACATTTTTTTGGTTTCTGACCGTCGGCCCCTTTTTCGGTGCGCTACACTTTTTCAATGTGCCATGCATTTTTGTTGTGACTTTTCCTGAGTGCGTGGTGTTTTGCTTTTTTTCAACCATATGTTGCGCGTGGTCACTTTTTCTTTTTATCACGCTGATTCCACTCTTTTTGCGCATGATATTTCCCAGTATTTTTTTATTTTCTTTCTTTTCTATTTTCTATTTATTTTTCCCTCTTTTTCTCCTTTTTATTTCTTTTCATCCTTTTTTGGTCCTAATATCTTCTATAATACACTATATACATGTCTTTTCCCACTGCATTGTAACTTTTACTAGTTAGTAGGTCGATTGTTCATGTACAGTTTCAGTCAATGCTTGTTGATCATTCCTTTCAGTTCTCTTCCTCCCAAGTCTTTTAGCTATACAGATCCCCCATCTGTGATAGTATTTACTTCATATGGCCCTAGCCAATGCATTCTAAATTTACCAGGATGTTGGAAACATTTACTGTCATACAGCAAGACTAGGTCTCCTTCCTTAAATCTCTTCTTATTAATATGTATGTCATGCCAGGATTTGTTTCTTGCTTTCTGTAATTCTTGGTGAAATCCTGCCAGGATGTTTTCCTCTTCCATTACCATTAGTTGACTTAACCTTTACTTTACTATGCCTCTTTCTATCATGTTGGTAATTGTTGCTATGCGCAAACTGGGTACAATAAATTCTAGTGGCACCACTGCTTCCTTCCCATACACCAATGTAAATGGTGTCTGTTCTGTCAACTTCTTACATGTGGTCCTATATTCCCATAGTAATGTTGGTATTTTCAAGTCCCATTCATCCCTATTGATATTGTAGATCTTTGTCAGAGCATTTTTCAAGATCTTATTGAAAACTTCTACCATTCCATTTGCTTGAGGATGGTATGGTGTACTCTTCTGATGATAGACTTCAAATTCCTCAGTCATAGCCCCGATGGTATTGTTGATAAATTGAGTGCCTTGGTCACTCATCAAAATCCTTGGACATCCAAATCAAGTGATCACTTGCTCAAACAAGAAGTGTGTTGTTGTTTTTGTGCTACAGTCTTTGATTGGTGTTGCTTCTTCCATATTGTTAAGTATTCATTCACAGTAATGATATACCTAGCTCATGAACTTCTTGTTGGTGGATGGATTGGTCCAACAAAATTTATTTCCCATTTTTCAAATACCTGCAAAGTTACTTGTGGTTTTATAGGCATCTCATCCCTTCTATTGGGTTTTCCAACCCTCTAACAAACATCACATTTATGGAAATATTCCTTGGCATCTTTATGAACTATTGGCCACCATAATCCCATAATCCTGCATGCAATACCTTCTGTAGGGTATCTTTTCCTGCATAGTGTCCTCCAACTATTCCCTCATGAGCATCTGCCAAAATTATGGGCCTTTCATGTTCTAATGCACACCTTCTCAAAATGCTATTTGCGCCCACCTTGTATAAATGTCCTGCAATAAGTTGATAGTCTAGAGTTTTGACTACCATATTTTTCTTTTGCATGATGCTAAACTCTTGTGGCGCAATCCCTGTACTTAAGTATTTAATAATATTAGAAAAGTATTCATCAGCTACCTATACTGAAAATAGTTGTGAATCAGGGAAGTTGTCTTCCAAGTTGGTAGGTTCTTCTCCATTAGTTACCCTTGACAGGTGATCAGGTCCTAAATTTAGCTTCCATGGTTTGACTATTACTTCAAAATCAAATTCTTGGAATAACAATATCCATCTACAGATCCTCCCCCCCAACACTGGCTTGTTGACTAGATATTTGAGGGACGAATGATTTGTGAACATCTTAAAGTGTTTACCTAGTAAATAGTGCTTGAACTTCTAAAGTGCATATACCATGTGTAACGTCCCTAGACATCGACCCCTACCGGGTAACGCTACCCAAACAACCTTAATTTTTCCTTTCCTACTCTGATACCAATTTGTAACGTCCTCGGCCACCAATAGGATGGGCAACGTCACTACATGAACATACATATATATATGACATGCATTTCTAATGAATTTAAAACAAATAACACATAATTACTTCTACCATATAGACTCAAATGGAATTGACAGTAAATCCTACATGCAACGGAACACATGATAACATCTCAAGAATCATAGACATGCATAACATACATAATTAAGCACGGAAATGATACTTATCTTTTAACTGGAGAAAAACCACCAACTACGTCCCGACCTTCCACGAACCTCCCAGCCTTAGACCACACTGCTCATCACTCTCAGTACTGAGTCACCCTCGAGCTGGGACTAAACTCCACCGGGCAAGGGATTCCTAGGCTAGGAAAGGTCAATAGGAAAGTCACACAGTTTAAGAGGAAGGATTCTCTCCCAGGAACCACTTACGCCCACTGCTCACAGACTCTCATTCCCCACATGCCTATCCCACCCCAGGAGTATAAAAATTCATTGTCACATACTCCATCGGCTACTCCACCTCCCTTACCTTGGGCTTCAACAATAGGCCATACTAGAATTCTCAAAGCTTTGTATAAGCTACGGGGCTCCCTCCAGGAGAACTCACTTCCTCAACACACTCTCTCACCTGGAGAGAGTTGCTCACAGGCCTGACAACCTACTTCTTCAATCCACAACAACCTCTCTCACCTAGAGAGAGAGTTTCTCACAGGCTTGACAACTTGCCTCTTCAACCATGGGCTTGAATACTCACCTCTTCAACCATAGTAGCTAAGTCGGGTAAGGCAAGGGACGACTTAGTAATTTATAGAGGTGCAAAATGACCACAGGTTCAACAATGGTGGAAATGGTTGGCTACGTGATTTCTCAGTGTGTGAGTGAACTCGTGAGGAGATATGGGGAAAACTGGTCTAGCATAGCGAAGATGATGAGAACGTAAGAGCCCCAAAGTTGTCTGTGCGTGAACCCCCCTGCATGGGTGAGTGAGTCAGTGAGTGAGTGCCTATGTGCCCCCTAGCAGCAATAATTTCCCCCTTAATACTGCATGTGTCTGAGTCAACACCTGTCCCTCATGAAGCACGTTCCTTTCCCTTTGGAAGTCACCTGTCCTCCCCAAGGAACTTAGGATAAAAACATATCCTGTTAAACAACTTTTGGAATAATAATAAATTAGTATTCTCTTGGACTTATCCCTTAGGCTTATCCCCTCTTTCCAACCTCTCATCCCCCCTCTCCCTTACCCAGCCTAGTGGAGCTTAGTCCCCCATAACTCTTTCTTTGTGGTCGGTCTACACACAACGATTTTTTTATATTAATAATATGAATATTTACATGTACAAAACAGGCTCCTGGCCTTTAACACCTAGGCTCTCCGGCCTAATAAACACATAATCCCATAGTTCATAATTTCTCATCTCACCAGCCTACAAAACATGTTTACAATTCATAATACAACTGGGGCTCGTCCTAGGGGTATTACAATCCCCTCCCCTTATTTTTTCATTGTCCTCAGTGCAACTTATTTACACTGCATCAACAAGATTTTCAAAATCTTCAAAAAGATGTGGTTATTTTTCCCACATAGCATCCTCATGCTCCCATGTCGTGTCCTCAGGACCGTACCATGTACACTAGACCTTTACAATCCCTATGGCTCGATTCCGAAGCTGCTTTCTCTTCCGATCCAATATGTGCACCGGATGCACTTGCTAAACACCTTCTTTCTCCACCCTAATCACATTCCAATCAATAAAATGATTAGCAATGAAACATGAAACACATTATGTACATTCATGGATGCAGGAAATGCAAGCATATATGCAACTCATCAAATCCTTTCTAGGATTTCAAATGGCCCACAATATCTAGCTGCCAACTTGAAATAGTTTCCCAACTTTAGGGAACTTTCGTTGGCTTTCACTTTTAGGAAAACATGATCACACACTTTAAACTCCCTATGGGTTCTGTTCTTATCAGCATAACTTTTCTGCCTGTCTTGGGCAGCCTTCAAATTCTGCTTAATCTTCAACATTTTCTCTTCCATTTCCTTGAGCAACTCTGGCCCAACCACTGCCCTATCAATTGGGTTATCCCAGCTTACTAGGTTGTTTCACTTTCTTCCATAAGGTGCTTCAAACGGGCTCGACTTCAGTGATGCTTGATACCCATTGTTGTAGGCAAATTATACCAAGTGTAGGTAGTCTTCCCATTTAGATGGTTTGTCCATCACATACATCCTTAGCATGTCCTCTATCACTTGGTTCACCCTTTTTGTTTTCCCATCAGACTCAGGATAATAGGTTGTGTTGAAGTTCACATTCATTCTAAACCCTTTGAATAACCCCTTCCAAAACTTTGAGGTAAATTTTTGGTCTCTGTCAGACATAATTGTCTTGGGAATACCGTGCAATCATGCTAATTCCCTCATATAGATATCGACAACATTAGTTTCCTTGTGAGTAGTCTTCAATGGAAGAAAATGGGCATCTTTCATAATCTTATCCACCACCACCATGATGGAATCATGTTGCTTATTTGTTCTAGGTAATCCTGTGATGAAATCCATTGTCACCACTTCCCACTTCCACTCGAGAATGGGTAATGGTTGTAGCAACCCTGCTAGGTGCCTATGTTCATCTTTGACCTTCAGACACTCCATGCATCTGGTGATGTATTCTACAATTTCCTTCTTCATACCTCACCAAAAGTAATGGCTCTTGATTGCTGCCATTGTTTTCTGATATCCAGGGTGCCCAGCATAAGGCACATTATGCATTTCTTTCAAGATCATAATTCTTAATTCTTGGAGATTAGGTACACAAATTCTATTTTTGTACAGGAGTGTTCCATCAGCTTCCAATTTATAATCTTCCACTTTTTGTAGCTTCTTACCTTGTTGTAGCTTTGCCACCGATTCCATGTACTGTAAATCTGCATTTGCAGCTTCTGAAAATTTTCCTTTAATATCAGTTTGATACATGCTAATGGTTGTAGCATGTAGTTCATGCACTCTTATGTTGAGTGCATCATCCACTTTGTTCTCCTTTCCTTTGATATGCTTGATATCAAAGTCATACTCACAAATGAATTCCAACCATCTACTCTTCCTAGAATTCAAGGTTGGATGATGAAACAAATACTTCAGACCGTTATGGTCTGTCCTTAGTTCAAACCTCTTTCCCATGAGGTAATGTCTCCATTTCTTCAGAGTGTGCACTATGGCTTCCAACTCCAAATCGTGAGTTGCATAAATCCTTTCATGCTCTTTCAATTTTCTGGACTCATAACATATTACAAACCCATGTTGGTTGAGGACTCCCCCCAGTCCTTCTTTGCATGCATCTGTACACAATACAAAATCTTCATTTAGAGCTGCAATCCTCAGGATTGGATCACGGGTTAACAGTTGCTTCAATTGTTGGAAGCTTCTCTCACATTCTTCTATCCATTGAAATTTCTTCTCCTTCCTTTGCAAGGAAGTGATGGGGTGAGCTATCCTTGAGAACCCTGAAATGAACCTTTTGTAATAGCCAGCTAGACCCATAAAGGATCTGACTTCTGTCACATTCTTCGATGTTGACCATTCTCTAATGGCTTCTATCTTCTCAGGATCCATGGCTATCCCATCTTTTCAAATTATATATCCCAAATAATGGATCTGCTTTTGATAGAATGAGCACTGCCTCGATTTGGCATACAGTGTAACACCTTGTTTCCCCCAGCTTGTAAATATAACTGGACTGGCCAAGAACTATGGAAAACACATAAATATGAATATGTTATGTAAATGGACCTTGAGGAAAAGGACAATGAATGTGAATAACATTTTGAATTTATTACAGGACTGCTGAGAGGGGATGTGCAGAAAAAGAGACCATGGCGGTGGAGGGAACCTGAAAAGGTGGCGTTAACTTCCACCAAGAATTAACACCGTATTTGGACTCCACTGGCCTGGAGAACCAAAAGCGGCTCGCTGGCCCCAAATTTAATGTCTCGCAGGCTGGTAGGCGGATGGCTTAATGAGGGATGGGATGGTGAACCGCCCATCCG
>SNQJ01S0043953.1:85589-102928 GCA_010110895.2 Picea sitchensis | reverse complement strand
TTGTTGCTCTGGGGAGGAAATGCGTTGTTCCAGAAAATACTTGAGGCTTTGATGATCTGTCTTAATTTGGAAGCGTTGCCCCAATAGATAAGGGCACCAAATATCAACGGCATGCAAAATAGACAACATTTCCTTTTCATAGATTGATTTGCCCAAATTTCGTTTAGATAGTTTTTTTTGGTAAAGGCCAAAGGTCGACGCTCTTGCATAAGGACAATGCCAATTCCTTTCCCTGAAGCATCGCATTCCAGGACAAAGGTCTTTGTGAAATCAGGACGGGCTAGGACTGGAGTGGTGCACATGGCCATCTTCAATGTTTGAAAAGTCTGAGCATCGGTTGGAGTCCAATTGAAAGAATTCTTTTTAAGGAGTGCAGTGAGAGGTGTCACAATCTTTCCATAATTCTTAACAAACTTGCGATAATAACCTATTAAGCCCAGAAATCCACGCAATCTTTTGAGAGTCTTTGGGTGAGGCCATTTTTTCATAGCTTCAATCTTTTTATGATCCACCTTGATGCCTACCTTGCCAACAAGATCACCCAAGTACTTGACTTCTGAGGAACCAAAAGAACATTTAGATTGTTTCAGGAAAAGTTGGTGTTGAGAGAGTATATGGAGAACTCGATCCACATGAGTAAGATGGTATGTCCAAGTTTTTCTATAGATGAGGATATCATCAAATAAAACTAAGACAAAATGATGGAGAAAAGGCTGGAATACATGATTCATGAGGCTTTGGAAAGTGGAGGGAGAATTACACAGGCCAAATGGCATGACCAAAAACTCATAGTGGCCCTCATGAGTTCTAAAGGCAGTCTTAGGAATGTCTTCCTCTTTCATACGGATCTGATGGTATCCAGAACGAAGATCAAGTTTAGTAAAGAAATGGGTGCCACTCAATTCATCCAAGAGGTCATCAATGACAGGAATGGGAAACTTGTCTTTAATGGTGAGTTTGTTGAGGGCGCGGAAGTCAGGACACATGCGCCAAGAACCTTCTTTATTAAATACAATGACCACAGGAGAAGAGTAGGGGCTCATACTAGGGCGGATAACACCTGCGTTAAACAGTTCTTGAACCATTTTCTCCATTTCATTTTTTTGGGAAAAGGGGTGACAATAGGGACGGATATTGGGAGGAAGGCTTCCTGGGACAAGGGGAATGGAATGATCATGAACACCACGGTAAGGAGGGAGTCCCTAGGGAGTGGAAAAAAACATTTGATATTTAGAGAGGATGGATTTGAGTTCTTGTGGCACAGAGGGTGTCTCAGTTGCTTGTATGGCATGGAGTTGGGAAATAATGCCTGAATGACCTTTTTTTAGCAGCTTTTCCATGCAATGCGAACTAATGATCTCAAGGGAACCGACGATGATGCCTTGGAACTTATATTGTTGGCCCTCCTGGTCGAATTGCATGGTTAATTCCTTAAAATTCATTAGAATGGGACCCAAAGACCTTAGCCAATCTGCACCCAACACAATGTCACAACCTCCCATGTCGATATAAAACATATGATATTTCAGGTGGTAGTCACCAATTTGGAGACACACATTTTCAAAACGCCCTCCACATTTCATGGACCCACCATTGGCAATCATGATTTGGAAATTATTGATTGCACGGATATAGAAATTAGTTTCTTGGGAAATGCAGCGATGAATAAAATTATGGGTGCTTCCACTATCAACAAGAATGGTGACCTTCCTGTGCTTGATGTAGCCAATTATCTTGAGGGTTTGGGGAGAAGAGAAGCTAGTGAGAGAATTTAGGGAAATGACAAGTTCTACTTCAAGAGAGTCTGAGGGAGGGGTTATGTCAGTAGGTTCAGGTGACATAGACACAAGGGGGGCTTCAACATCCTTTTCCAAAACATCCTCTGAGATGGCCATAAAAATATTTTGTTCCTTACACTTGTGTCCTGGAAAATATTTTTCATCACAATTATAACAAAAGCCTTTGAGTTGGCGTTCATCCATTTTGGCCCTGGACAATTTTTGGATCTTTAGTGGAGTAGAAGGAGGAGTGGGATTTATTGGTTTAGTGCAAGGAATAAAGGATGGTTTCCAGTTTTGAGAAGAGACAACCTATTGTGCTTCCTTGGATATTTTAGTAGCCTCCACCCAAATCTGAGGATGAGCCATGAGGACATGGAAAAGAATCTCATCCTTGAGGCCACTGATAAAACATTCTCGGAAAAAAGAATCAGACATGCCCTCTGTACGAAAAGCCAATCGCTCAAAAGAAGCTATAAAGTCTTCCACTGTGCCAAATTGTTTCAACTTTGTCAAACGGCCTAAATGGTTGGTGTCAATGTCAAAGTGTTCATAAAGCTCTGCCACAAAGTGTGTCCAAGCAACATACCCTTGACGGGCAGTTTTTCTCCATTGCCAGTGCTCTTGATCTAGATGGAGAACACCATACTGGAGTTTGGCCAAATCATCTGTAATGTCGTACAAAGAGAAATAATGTTCCATTTGAGTTACCCAACCAGTGGGATCTAAGCCATCAAATTTGGTCACATCCACACGCGGAAGGCGTAGGTTACGCTAAAAGTGATGGAGATGGAAATTATGGGAATGAGAGGAAGTTTCAGCTTTGGTATGCAAAGGTGGGTCAGATAAAAGGGGATCTGGGATATGCAGCTTGGTGTAGATCATCGAAGTGACAGATTCAAGCTGGGTAGTAATGTCTTGTTTGAGGTCTTATTTGAGTTCCTCGATTGAGGTGACGATGGAGGAATGCATGTTTTTATTGATGGTGGCAATACTAGAATTGAGTTGTCTCACTTCTTGTTGGGTCTCTGTGAAATTATATTGCAAGGTATTGAAGTGGGCTTCCAAGTCTTGGCTATGGGTATGGGCCATGATGATGAGGGAACCAAAAAGGGGTGGGTGGGGTCAAAAACTTTGCTGAAAAATGATAGGTATGAATGTGATAAGGGCAAAGAGATAAATCCAATGGAATAGGTCTCAAATAATGGTGCAACAAAATCCAGACTTTTTTTTTTTTAACACTTGCGGAGTTATACTCCAGTCTGAAGAATACTGCAGTGATGAAATTACCAAATTCTTAATCAGGAAGAAATGTGTAGTGATTTGGCAAATCAAATGCAGGGGACATGGTTGTGCGACAATAGATCTTGTTTGTTTTGTTTTTTTTTCTATCCCCAAAGGTTAGGTATTCAAGGGTTCTACAGACAAGGGTTTTCCCTGTGTTATAACTCTCTGATATATGTGCAGGGTCCAACAGTAGTACTCGGACCAATATCTCAGGGCACCAACTAAGGAGGCTAGACCATGCCCTTAGCCTTACTACCCGACTACCCAGGTACTAGAAAGTATCTTCCCAAGTTTTGTTATCGGTGGCACTATAGCAGTCAGGTAGCTAATAGGTTTATCTAAAGAGGGCTTCAGGAAATATAGGTCAATCCGTATACATGTGTTGTCTGATGCGCTACCACTTAAAGGAGTACCAATAGGGGTTAAAAGGGTGGCCAACAGATGTGCTCTTAAGTACCACTTGTATTTTCTGCGTGTATGAATCCCTCAGCCATGGTTTTATGCGTGTAACGATAGATCTCTGTAGCTTAAAGACACCGGAATATGTCTCTACCCTGAAAAAAATTAACCCACAATTTTTTGCCGAGGAAAGTGCTTTGATACCACTTGTAATATTCCAGATATAAAAAGTATACAGAACAAAAATAAAATGCTAGAAATGGAAAATAAACAACAATATAACCAGAACAACACCACAATAATACTAAAATGATATCAGAATAACACCAGAAAGAGAACTTTGATTCTGAGAGCAATGTTCACTTGCCTCTTCGAGGGGGAAACCTCCAGTCGAGTAGAGCCCTATTACAATAATATCCAAGACAACAATTCTCATACCCTTGAATCTTATTTATACTAAATATGTCTATCAAAAAAACCATCTAGAGGAAGATCCTTCTAGAAGTGGAAGCTTCTATTAGGTCTTCTTACATTCAACTTATTCTTCCTTATTTCTAGGCATTATTAGTATTGACCTTTATTACATCGGAATATATTATTCTACCTACGTGAGGGGTTAGGTCCCTAGCATTTTCCGAGCACTAGCCCCTTTCTCTTAGCCCCCAACCCATGCGACCACGGTCTGTGGCCAAGCGCTAGGTCGATAGGTGCTTATTCGGGACTTCGGGCCTCCAGCCTTAGGAGTTTTCAAAGCACATCACCACAAATCTCTCGAAGTTCTTGATTAACGAACTTGCGAAGTAGAGTGGATCAACAGTCCACGACTACCCAGCATACAATGAATGACATCCACTATGGAACTTTAGGCCTCTGAGCTCCAGGACTTCGGAGCTTCAGAGCTTCGGGACTTCAGAGGATTTCACATCTGCACACCCCCAACACTCCGAACCGTTAATGTCCGAACACTTCCATGTCACCTTTGGTCACGTTATTTCGTCTTGTCACCTTGGCGTTAAGAGAATTTTGAAAGTTCTTCCTTTCGTTCCCTTATGAACATTCTTCCGGAGTGTCAAGTCTCTGAACTTTTCAACTGGTGCCACACATCCATTAGACCTATGGTTTTCGTACTTGAAATAAGATACCGAATAGTCACATCACTTAATGCCTTTCAAATTGCGGAGGCATGCATCCATGGTTTGGAGTAACCCGCCTTTCGTCCTATAATTCCTCTGACGCTGACACGTAATCCCCTGGTGAAACTGTGGTTTGGATTGTGGGACCGCCTTGGGGAATTAACTCCCATGAACTTAGGTCCCCGCAATGCCTCCTGGCCGTCGATCTTGATGTATCGTGATCAATGCTAGTGTGGGCCCGTCGACCTTTAACTATGTTATGAAACCTCAGGGCCCACATAGTATAACTGTCAACATTCTGGGTGGGGGCACATGGCAGGTATAGGAGAGGTTCACGTCACTTCCAGGTGATGTCATCATGACTCACCACCTCGGCTCTTCAGGGCTTCGGAGCTTCGGGCTTCAGGAGTTCTCGCCTCAGCGCACACTAATTCTCCTGAACGTCGAAATCTTGAACAAGTCAATCTGATGACACGTGTCCTTCTTGACGTACGGTTCGGATTAGCTCCAAACTTCGGAGCTCTCTACCCTTCATACCGCATCGTAACTTCCACCCATGACTTGATCCAACGGTTCTTGTCCAACTTCGGCCCAATCCAACAGTCGATCTCTTCTCCTCCCGATCTACGGTGTAGATCCTCTTCGGGGACTTCGGACTTCAGGCCTTCGACCTCTTCCACTCTACAACCCACAACCTCGTCGAAGCCATGAAGTCCAAAGGACTTGGAGGTTAACTCCCATGCTCCATTTTCTTGATCCGACGGGTGTGGTTTTACATACTGCTAAACCCCTTGAGCTTTGTAACATGGCCAAGGTAACCTCTTGGCACCATTTCTCCCTAAAAACTTGGTTCTAATGACCACTTATTTGGCCCATCTAGGCTCAGTGCTTGAAACTTGGCTCTGATACCAATTTGTAACATCCCCAACCATCGACCCCTGTCAGGTAACGCTACCCAAACAACCTTAACTTTGCCTTTCCTGCTCTGATACCAATTTGTAATGTCCCCAGCCAGCAACAGGTCGGGCAACGTCACTACAGGAAAATACATATATATATGACATGGATTTCTCATGAATTTAAAACAAATAACACAGAATTACTACTACCATACAGACTCGAATGGAATTGACAGTAAATCCTACATGCAATAGAACACATGATAACATCTCAAGAATCATAGACATGCATAACATACATAATTAAGCATGGAAATGATACTTATCTTTTAACTGAAGAAAAACCACCTATTGTGTGACGACCTTCAATGAACCTCCCAACCTTATACCACACTGCTCATCACTCTCAACAGTGGGTCACCCCCGAGCTGGGACTAAACTCCACCGGGCAAGGGATTCTTAGGCTAGGCAAGGTAAATAGGAAAGTCACACAGTTTAAGAGGAAGGATTCTCTCCCAGGAGACAGTTATGCCCACTGCTCACAGACTCTCATTCCCCACATGCCTATCCCACCCCAGGAGTATACACCTTCACTGTCACATAGTCCATTGGATGCTCCTCCCTTGCCTCGGGCTTCAGCAATGGGCCAGATCGGAATTCTCAGAGCTCTGTAGCAACTATGGGACTCCCTCCAGGAGAACTCACTTCCTCAGCACACTCTCTCACCTGGAGAGAGTTGCTCACAGGCCTAATAACCTGCTTCTTCAATCCACAACAACCTCTCTCACCTGGAGAGAGAGTTACTCACAGGCTTGACAACCTTCCTCTTCAACCACAGGCCTAAAAACCCACCTCTTCAACCACAGTAGCTAAGTCAGGTAAGTCAAGGGAGGGCTCAGTAATTTACAGAGGTGCACAATGCCCATAGGTTCGACAATGGCGAAAATGGTTGGATGCATGCTTTCTCAGTGCGTGAGTGAACTCGTGAGGAGAGATGGGGCAAACGGGTCTAGCATAGCGAAGATGATGAGAACGTGAGAGCCCCAAAAATTTATGTGCATGAACCCCCCTGCATGAGTGCGTGAGTGATTGCGTGCCCCCTAGTAGCAAGAATTTCCCCCTTAAGACTGCATGTGTCTGAGCCGACACATGTCCCTCATGAAGCACGTTCCTTCCCCTTTGGAAGTCACCTGTCCTCCCCAAGGAACTTAGGATAAAAACATATCCTGTTAAACAGCTTTTGGAATAATAATAAATTATTATTCTCTTGGACTTATCCCTTAGGCTTATCCCCTCTTTCCAACCTCTCAACCTAGGACTTCTCTTTCTGTGGTGTTATAATTCTACTCTAATTCTGAAAATTTTCTACTTGCAAAGGCTATAGGGTGGTCTAATTCCCCTGCTCCTGCCTGCGCCAAAATTGCTCCAATTGCTATGGTTGATGCATCTACATGCACATGAAATGTCTTTTCCCAATATGGGAATACTAGGACAGGTGTTGTGACCATATTTGTTTTTAAGGTGTCCAACCCTTGTTGACAGTCTTCATTCCAATGAAATATGATATCCTTGTTTAACAATTTTCCATTGGCACAATAATCTACACATACCCCTTTATAAATTTCTTGTAATAGCTTGTATGTCCCAGTGTTTCTCTCAATTGGTGCACTGACTTTGGCGGTGGTAAGTTTACAATGACTGCAATCTTAGTGGGATCTACTAGTAAGCATTGTTTACACACTATATGTCCCAACAATATTCCAAAAGGTGTCCCAAAAATTCATTTCTTGATATTCAATGATATCTGACATTGCCTGCATCTTTCCAACATTAGTCCTAACACTTATACATGGTCCTTTAACAAACTATATACAATCCAGTCATCGAGATATACTTCTAGAAACTGATGTATGAATTCCTTAAAAGAAACTACGACTACTCTTGAAAATATGGCTGGTGCATTCTTCATCCCAAATGGCATGACTGTGTATTGGTAGGATCCCCATTTTGTAGAAAAAGTAGTCTTATACCTGTCTTCTGGAGCTATTTTGATATGATGGTAACTTGAGAATCCATCTGTAAATGAATATGCTTCCTGGCCTCCCACATTCTCTAAGACTTCATCTGTAAAAGGGGTAGGGAAAGGATCATGTAAGCAAGAATCATTAATTTTCCTCATATCTACACAAATCCTTATCCCCCCTTGTTTTTTTTCTTGGACTACCATAGGACTTATCCATTCAGATTCCTCTATTGGTTCTATGATACCAACTTCCATCATTCTGTCAATATTTTCCTTCACTTTCTGCTTATATACTGGATTCAGTTTATAAGGTCTTTCCTCAGGTTTGAGAGGTATTTTCATCTCTCCTAACTCTCCTGCTATGCCTTTCATCTTTGTAAGTTCGTTGGGAACATGTCACTGTATTCATGCAGTAACTCTATTATTCTTTCTACTGTTTGTTCATCCCAATAGTCTCCAATACTTGCCATTTTAGGATTGTCAGTTGTCCCAATGTTGACTTTCTTAACTTTGATTGGTGCAGCAAATACTTCTGATTCCAGAGATGGGTCTTCCACCTCTCTTTTTCCTTCAATTTTTGTAATATGAATTTTGCACAGGTCATCTTCATCTGGTGCTTCCTCTTCAACATGATAGCATGAAAGTAGTTCTTTGACTATCTGTCTATTTTGTTGTTGATATTATTTCATGAGTTCAACCTCTGGTTCATCAATAAATATCACTCCTCATATTTGCTTCAATGATGAATCAATGTCGGGGTTCTCATGTTCAAATGAGAAGGTTACTACAAAGTTATGTTGTAAGGCTGTCCATTTTGTAGTGCCTGTACACATCTCCTGGTCTATATACAAGTTCTATGGGATTCCTTCCAATGTATGGATGAAGTGATGAGGTCATTCTTCTGGTGGTGTCATCCTCCATTGTGTTATGCACTTCTCCAGGTGTTTTGTTGTTGTTCCATGTCCATAATACCTCTACATTTTATTACTCCCCTATTGCGCGCCAAATCTAATGCGCAGTAGTCATTTACATTGGTACCAATCCTAAATTGTTTCTTTGTGTGCACCCCAACATATTGCAAGTGTGGCCTTGATTGCAATATCTAGGCTAAGAGTCTTTGATTTTCTAACATTCCCTCTTTATATTTTGTCAGAAATTCCTCTAAGTCATTTACCCCATGAAAACTGGGAGGTTCTCTTATCTTTGTACCAACCCATCTTACTACACGGTCTATTCTTGCACACCTTCTTTTGGAAACTTCATGTAATCTCTGTGGCCAATTCTCCAAACTTGTATCTGAGTCAAAAGCACATGATGTGATGCTTCTCCAACTAAGTACCCCATCTGCAGTTGGGTTAACATAATCCTCTTCGCGCGTGGTGGTTCTGTACAACTGGTTTACTTCTTCCAAATCCAAACAAGTGGGTTCTACAAACCTTTCTCCTTCTGAAGGATCTAATGGTGCAATGACTCTATATTCACTTGATTCAAATGTCATTTTCCTTATCTTCGGGTTGATTATGGCCTGGTTATCAAATGCCCAATCCAATCCAAGCAATGTTGGATAAGGTGTTGTGACATCTACTATCTTTATTACTTCAAAATATGCCATAGTGCGCACTCCATCCAAATCTACTGTCACACCTTTAAGCCTTCCAATTGGTAAAACTATGTGTTGATTTGCTAGTTTCAACTGGACAAGTGAGTAGCCTAGTGTGGGTTCTCCCATACACTTCCATGTCTTCTTAGGTAAAACATTTACTTTAGAGCCTAAGTCCAATATGATATCACCCATGTTGAAGTCCCCAATGTTAGCATTCAGTATGAATTCCCTACTTGTCCTTCTTCTTGTGTGAAGATGATTTACTATTTTCTGCTCTAATTTCCCTTCTACCTCTGTGTTACATATTTCTAGCAGGTTTTGTAAGATTTTGACAGATGATGGGTCCTTTAATAACTTAACACACGATTGCATAATTTTTTTTATGTTACTTACATGATCTAAAGGTTGTGCTTCACTGGTGTGGTCCATTGAGGAGGGAATTTCCTACATTGGTACATTCTGAGTGTGTTGCATGGCTGATGTAGACGCAACATTTTGCTTGAGAAACTCTTGTCTTACCTCTTTGAATGTTTCATTTTCTTTCCATACATCAAACTGCTTTTGTGGTTCAGTATTCTTCTTCACCCATTGGTGTTGTGTTGGATATTGTCTTACTACGCCAGTTCTTGTCTTAGCTCCTCCTCGAGTGACTATATTGATGTTTCTTCCATCATCCATGGCTTCTGCAGAAATCCACTGTACATTCTGGTTGTTTCAATTCCTCTTTTTTTGGATTTTTCCTAAGAGTGTCAGACAGTCTTCTGTGTCATGGTCTGTTGCGCGGCAGTACATGCATGTCGTTGGTGGAAGTGGACATTCCCTTGCATAATGTCCTAGATATTGGCAGTTGTGACACACTACTAGGCCTCTGCCTCATCCAAATCCTCCTCTGCCTAATCCTCCACCTCTTTATCCATTATGATCTCCTCACGATGTGTTGTATTGAGGTACCTGGTTGTACTGCATAGGGTTATATTTTGGTTGCACATTATTGTATTACGACTACGTAGTGTTATACTATTGTTGTGAATTGTTGTATGGAGGTGGTACCTGGTTGAACTAAGGTGCAACTTTCCCTGCCATCATTTTTTATTGCATCCTATAAGTATCTGGATTTCTTTCTCTCATCAGCTCCATCGTCCTACAATCTTTATCATCATGACCCATTGACTTGCAAAAATTGTAGTATGAACTTTTGGGTGCCTTCTTATACTTCTGCATCATTGGACAATGATATGGATCATGCTCATGCATTTTACATATCTCATACCATGGTCCTCTTGTTTGCAAAGGGCTTGGTACTCCTGTTGCCATTTACTGCGTGAAAGTTGGACATTCATTCTTATGGTGTCCTTTTGTCCTACATGTGGTACACCAAATAGCTTCTCTTTTCTCTTTTCCCTTGTTTTGGTTCAATTGAAATGTTAGGTTCTTCATATCCTCCTTTAGCTCCTCTATTGTTGGATCTGTCTTCTGATACTGGTTTTCTTCCATTTGTAAGGTTGTCCGCAGAGCCTCTGCCTGAGTCTAGAACTTTTGTTGTCTTGATGGGTATTTCAAATGTGGTAACAGTGAGTTCACAAATAAGTGCCTATGTTGCATGTCAGTCATGGCATATTTCAACTTACCTTTTAGACGCTTAAACCTCTCGTCAATCTTCCAAACAGACTCACCTAGTTTTTTCTTGATTTCAATCATTTCATTCATATATTGATCTTCTGGGCTAGGCTTCTGAAATTCATTTATCAGTAGTTTTTTCACATCTACAATAGTCCTTGTTACTCCCTATGGACTATTTACATCTAGACTCATATACGAGTCTAGTGCGCGGTCTCTTAGCATGGTAGCTAAATGTGCAAGTTGTGTATCCTCATATGTGATTTTCTTTGCTTCCCATATCTTCTCACATATGAATAAGTGTTTTCTAGGGTCTTTTGATGCCTCTCCCTGAAATTCTGGTAACCTGATCGTAGGATCATGTCCTACCATTTTCAACTATGTTGAACTACTACCTCCGTGCAGTGTAGATATTTGACTAATACTTCCTAAATTGGCTCCCTCGGTTGATTCTCCTTGACTGGATCCTTGTCTTATCGTTCTTATGCCACTAAAATTCGGTTGTCTAGACGTTCGTGTTCTTTCTAGTGTACTAGTCGCACATGGGGTTATAGGTTCCACACTGACATTGATCTGGATTGGAGTTTTTCCTTCTGTTCCTACCCTTGGACCTCCTGTTTTCCTTTCATATGTTGTGCACAGGATTTCCTCAATCTTCTCCACAGCCCAAAGATCCTCTACCTCTTCCTCATCACTTGACAAGCCCTCTCTATCAATTATGGCTCTCTTCTTGTTATTCATATTATATTGGTAGGGTGCTCCACTGTACATTTTTCTAGTTGTTGCCATTATCTTCTTTATCTGGTCTTCTCTCATCATGATTGGGTCCATAGCCTCCTTCTTCTTTCCCTTATCCATTTCTTCCTCCATTTCTCCAACTCATGTCAGTGCTTCCCCCCTTCCCTCATGCACGCAGGGAATTTTAGCTATCAGATTCCATGGTCATCACACTGTTGTTATACAATATAATATTGAATGAAGTATACAATGATCTGATATACCTACCTCTGGGTCCTTTTAGAAAATCCTGCTCTGTTGCGCTGTAAGGCTTCGTGGTATCCACTGCAAATTCGGTGATAAACCCTGCAACAATATTGTCTAACCAGAAATCTACTACGCACGTAAATTTGTTATTAACTTGTTGTAACTGCATGATCTCCATTAGATTCCACTCCAGTTGTCTGATACGATTTGTTGGGTGGTTTTCTTTTAACCTCAATAGCTACTCCTACAAAAAATGTGGGAAACTGCAGAAAAATACCTCATGTAAGTCGCTAAACACATATTTGTCAAGATACTTGCACGGTGTTACCTTAGGGTTTTTGTTATCCTTCTGCACAAACTCAAGTTCCTTCGTTTTCAACCATATTTCAATCTCTGCATTCGTTGGAGTCCATGGTCTAAACATTCCCTTATATACTTTCATTCTCCACATGTTTCTTCCATAGATCTCGTCCCATCAATCCTATGTAGTTCCAACCAGTAACATAACCATTTGTTGGGTTAAGTCTCTCACTTCTACTTCTTGGTCTGACCCAGGTTCAGATTTGATTAGGGTTCCAACAAAAACCCTCTAAAACTATCGTCCCTCCTGGTAAACTAGAAGGCAACACAACGCATAGAGTGCACTGTGCAGTCTCACCCAAGATAACTTTATGGGTGACTACAATTCTCAAGTGCTTGCAGTCTAGGAATGAGTGGGGATCTGGGAATGTATTTTAGCTTCTCCATGTATTCATCATGTTATTCATTCAAATATTCCTAAGATTAATTCATCTTTTAGGCCCATGCATTCATTCTAATATATCTATCTTAACCATTCATTCATAAACTAATCATTGACAGAAAGTAAACATGCAATAAAAATCACATATAACACATGTTTTACCATGGTTCACCCCCTCTTGGGCTAGTTCCACAAAGATTTGGCTTCTCTACTCTTTTATTTAGTCTACTGCAAAATATAGTGTCTCGTGCATTATATCTTCCATCATACAATCATGAAGAGGTTTGAGAACCTTTGTGAGGTGGACTATATCACACCAGGCTCCTCAACCTGTGATCTAACCCTCAAAATCTACATTATTCCACTCTTCTACAACTCAACAGCTTTTGTCGTTATCAACAATCTCTTGTTATTTACTTAACCAAACAGACCAAAAAAAAAAAAAAACCCTTACCTAGACCTCCTAGGTTATTATTTATACTACTTTTACTACTTTTCAGGATTATAGTCATTACAATCTTTATCAAAAACCCTAACCCTAATATGGTTAGGCATGTCTGCCTCCTCGCACATGGCTTTTCCTCTTGCATGTTGTTTTTCCTGTGAGTTGTTCTTTTCCCAAAATTAGTCTTTCCTTCCAAAAATATGTCTTTCCTCAAAATAGGTCTGTTTCGAACAATGATGAAGTTCAATATGACTCATAGCAGTTTCTAAAATGGTATTAAATAAGGTCGAGGAAATGCTAGTTTGATCATCAAGACATTCACCAAATATTGGGCTGTCTAGTAATAGGTATAGTCACGGAACAATGAATTAAAGCCAAAATAAGAACAAAAAACAGAAAGAAACTAATTACATAAATAAAGAACAACAACTAGAGAGATATGGAAAATCTCCCCAGTATGGTCGCCAAATAAATGTTGAGGAAAAGGTATAAGAAACCTCACTCCAACATTTTTGAATCTTACTTGGCTAGGGTAAGATAGTTGGGATTATCACTCGGGGTTTATAGCCTTAGACAAAATTATCAATCGATTCTCTAGTAATAAGTTCTAGGAACCAATGCTATCTTTTATAATTAAACTATGAAAAAGAAGAAAGTACAAAACGGTATATGTATTGTGTTTTGAGAATTAAAGAACAAATGAAACACAAATATGAAATTAATATCAAATAATACACATGTGAGATCAAAATCATCAAGGCAATTTTATTGATTTCATTCCAAGTTACAATCATAACCCTCCTTTCAAAACCCTAAGAGGATAAGGACCAATATCAATTTTAGAGATCTTTGGCGGGCACCATAAAAAAGAATATGAAAACAAGAGAAGACTAAGACTAGAAGTCTGGATCAGATTAGCCACGAAAATATCATTTACTGACTCTAAAAAATATTCTATATCAGTAATGAAAACTAATTCATAAATAAATCAGAATACACTGACTGACAAGACCAAATGATTAACCTTTCTATATAAGTAGTTGAAATATGTATCTCAATATTTGAATCCAACTACCTTCAATTAGACCCTTCTATCAACAAAAGGGTTAAGCTTCTATGATAACTCAAAATGAATGAAAGTAATTGATCTCACAAGAATAAGAGCAGACCTTAGTAAAAAATTTCTTTCATTTTCCTCTTCCCCCTTTGTCCCTTCTTTTGATTAGATTTTATATTCTTCAAAATAAGTTGTGATAGTTTCAAACTACCTTTAGTTAAGTCATAATTGACTTTTAGTTAACTAGGGACAAATAATTAATAATAATAGATAAAGGTTTAATAAATAATAACTAATGGGTGGGTTCCCTAATTATTTAAGTCCTTTTAAGTTTGATTTCCTCCTTGTTGCTCCATAATTTATTTAAATAATAAATCATGCCACCTCATAAATATACACATAAACAATCACTTTGAACAACCCCTTGTGTCTCCCAAAATTATCCATATATATATCAAATAAATAAAATGTACTTGCCATTGCAAAAAACAAATATTAATTGGTTGTCTAAAATTGAAGACATAGTATCATTCTATCCAAAAATGGAAACATAGTACCATACTGCCTATAGGATATCAAGAATATAAATAGAATGTTCACAATATAAATTATCAAAAACCATATTTACTGTGAGAAGTGCTTTGTTTGTTGATTTGGCCTTCTAAGTGTGTGGTTGATTGGGTGCCTGAGGATGAGCTTCACTGAGAGATCGCGACGGTTCATTGATTTGCTAGTCATGTTGGTTGAGTGGAGGTGGAGGTGGCAATGGAAATGAAACTATGGTCCAACCATCATGATGGATTACAGGTTGGTGAACAACATCCTGCTAGCCATCATTGACAGGGACCTCTGGCTGGAGGGACACATGAGCTGGAACATGGACATTTGAAAGACTTGGGAAAGGTTGATAAGGAGGCCTTTATGGTCGAGGATGTGGTTGAAACACTCTGTGGACCACTAAGTTAAAGAAATGAGCTTGAAATAGTTGATTCAATTCTTGAGGATCAACATCAAAATGTATGGAGAATCTGGGTCTCCCGTTACCTATCTGCCAAAAATTGTTTCTGCCTCTGCCTCCACCTCTGCCATGGCTTCCTCTACTAAAGAAACTCATTGTCTAAAACAAATTTAGATCAATATATGAAACAAGAAAGACTAGTCAACCATTAATTTACTTTGCCTAAAGATGAGTTTAAAACATTGTCTCTTATCAGTCTACACAAAAGCATACATGCAATCAATACGTTACTCTACATGTATCAATCATAATCATTCTGTTGTCTTCAGTCCATAACTGTCATAGTTAGAACAAGGAAATTCAATGACATTTAGGATATGATTGGATTTGTAATGAATGAAAAGTGATATTTATGAAAGGGAAACAATGGTTACTATTATAAAACAAAACCAATTCATAAGTACAAGCTCGACCTTAAAAATATCAACATCTTCATTTTAAAGAATATTTCATCCAATATTATTCACTGCTCTGTCTTTTATCAAATTTCCCAAATGTTAGAGAACCTTTGCACAATCACATCTTTTTTTTTAAACGGAGCAAGGGGATAGTAAAATGATTTTGGGAAAAATGAAGGGCTTTATAATTTGCATAAAGTGAAATCATGGATGGGAAATGAAAATGATGAAAACTCTTTTTGCCAACAACTTATTTTTTTCATCAATAATCAACCAATGAGAACAATTCCAGGCTTGCAAAATAAAACTTTGTAGTTATTTTCCTTTTGATTTCTTGGAGTTCAATAGATTAACAAATGTTCTCTAGAATTCCACCCTATAAATTCATGTAAGAACAACATTATGTAAACTCTTTTAAGTATACCCATTCAAACTTTGCTTTATCAAATATACTTTATCCATAGAATTCATTATAACAACAGAGTGAATCCGATTTAATATCAATCAAACATAGCACACGAATGGTTTGATCAAATTGTCTGACTAATTCTCATCTCTGTGTTGCCACATATATTGTTCATATATATAAGTCATTAAACAATGTCGAAACTTGGGTTCCATCAAGTAGGGTTTTCTTTTTTAAAAATATTTGTAAATGTCCATATTTGTAATATATATATGCCAAAATTGTAATCCAACCAATACGATCCCAATAATATGATGTTGGACTACATACTAGCATGCAATATCATCACTCAATAGTATACAACATTTCCAACTCTGTTCTGTGCATAAAATTTATTTGCAGAAACAAATATCAACAAGCGGGCCCAAATCTTGGTAATGAAGTCCATGAAACTAAATGTAGGGTTTCACATCTTATTCTTTGAAAACAAATAATATCTCAAAATTATTCTTGAATCCAAAAATAGAGCAAGTCAAGACAAAAAGTAAAGTTGAAACCCTACATTTCGAACCCTTTTAAAATCATAAAGCCATAACCCCATTAACTACAAGCGGATTTAAACCCATACCAACAAGAGGTGTATCAAATCAAAACTAGTTCGAAACTCATCCATATGCCCCAAATAATTGTCACAATCAAATTGAGTTGTCATTACACAATGTGCCCAAATAATTCTTTGCAGTTTCCGTTGAACGAAGTACAGAATCAGTCGAAATGATAACTATGTAATGCAGACCGTGTGCTTTTCATTTTATTTTATTTTAAAACAAAATCCATACCAAATGTAAAAGAAACAAATAGTGCACGATACCGAGACACAAACTATAATAAACCCACATAAGCAAGACTAGAATGCAATCAACACTGGTGAGATTTTTTTTCATACTTCATTCACAATTCTTTCTTTTTCTTTTAAAACCAAACTGTATCGTAGGCTTGCCATACAAAACCTAGGTCGTAATTATCACTGGTGTTCAAAACCCATTTATTGTTTTATTTCTTACTAACCCAAAACAAATAATAACTCCTCATTCACAATGTTTTTAGTATCTACGCACAACACAAAGTCACACTTAAAACATACACACAATATGAAACCAGACTAGAGCCAATATTTCCAACATAGAGTCACACTTAAAACAACACAGAGTCACATGGAGATTATTCAATTTAAATCTTTCGAGCTCTGAGGCGAATCCCGCGTCCGGTTCTCAGGTCGGCTCTGCGCGCCCTTGAGGCCCTTAGCTCTTCGGTTTGACTCCTCGCGTACTTTCTATGGAAGGCCCTGGGGACCCAGATCCGCCCCCGGAGGTCTCAGCGTTCAGGAACATGATTGCATCTGGCCCAAAACGCCCTCCCACTGCAAGCCAGCAGAAGTTCGTGAAGAAGATGGCCTCAATCCCTTCGGTGGCCTTGCCGGAAGCAGAGACTTGTAAAGCTGCATTGAATCTGGCAGAGAAAGGTCTCATTGGTCAGTTTACTGGCCTCTG
>SNQJ01S0043953.1:52964-71372 GCA_010110895.2 Picea sitchensis | reverse complement strand
CATGAAATCAGTATTTGTTTATAAATCTAAGTTACTAAGGTTTCTGTTATAAAAATCAATATTATGCTATGATGTTATTGTATCAGTTAGGAAACAATTTGCTTATGAATATAAATGATGTTTAGAAATATTAGGCCGTTACAGAGGAGGAAGGAAAACGAGAGGGGAAAATAGAAATGATTTTGTATACATGATGCTTGACATCTCTTAAAGGACCAATGCCATAGACATAGAAGTAAGCAATGGGGACGACATAAATGCCCATCTTTTGGACATTTTGTTAGCTATAATTAATACTTTGATAATTAATTTGGACAGGGAAACATTGGAGATGTTGACAAATCTACTATGATAAAAGAGGGAGAGTGCAAGGAGATATTGAGTGGATGATTCACAAACATGGCCTAAAGTCATGTCATATTCCAAGTCTTGAGTAGCTATAATGGATGGTGAATGAAACATTGAGATTGCATTTGTTGATTCTATTGTTGCTTCCCTAAATAAATGGAGACTTGCACTATGGTAGGATACAACATTCATGAGTTTGTTGTTTGTGGCAGTGACATCCCAATTGATAGTCATTGTAGGATTATAGAGGGGAATAACTAGTTGTTAGGGGCCTTGGAAAAACATTGATACATGGTTGAATCACAAAAAGTACATATAAATTAACATAAGAGTAGCAAAACATTGGCAGCATTGAAGGAGATGGCAAGTTGGTGGATGGACATTTAGGGGGTTAATTGAATATGCAGGTGAGCACTTATCAAAAGGTCTTTAACGATACTCAAGGGAGGAGGATAGAGATGAAACCTATTATCGTACTCCTAAGACATGAACATATCAAATGCATCTTGAAGAAACATCTCATTCAAAACCATCAAAGTAGTTTATGATTTAAAGTGTAACTTGTGTTGTCCATGCACCCTGAAACTAATCAATGACCTTGATAAATGAATTGGACAAAGACTAAGCTATCCGCAAAGGTATGCCCTTCATTCATTGTATGAGAGTATGCCCTCCATTCATTGCAATCCACTATTTATAACCAAGTTTGAAAGCATTGTAATGTTGGAGGTTGTAGTGAAATTAGATTTGCTTACCTCTACGAGTTGTGTTCTTATAGACAATAGTCAAATTAGATAGGAAATGTATGCAAATTCGATTAGATTAAAAATATTAAGGGATAAAAAGATTAGAGCATCCATATTATAGTTGACACATGGTAATGTGCAATCACTTACATAGAAGGAACATACGATGGGTTACAAGAGACACATGATGATTATGTGGTACCGTGGAATCACTTATAGAGGAAGTAGAAATGATGGGTTGTAGGAGACCACTAACAAAGGCCAATTTTCAGAAACACCATATCCTTAAAAATGCCTTATACATAAGCTTATCTCATTTTTTATGTGTTTCCTCCTTGGAGGTCATAGGCTCAAATCTAGAGGGGGTTAGGGTATGTATACCTCAGTAGGTTTTAGCAGTCAAATTACTGAGCGGAGGGGATCCCTTGTCCCATAAATAAGGGGGTCTCATACACCAATTTGGTGTCTAACTTGGTCTTAACCTTAAAAATAAATTATTATGACCTTAAAAATAGATTATTATTATTATATATCCCAACTCAAATTATATAAACACAAACCAAAAATATATCCAAACTATAATTATATAAACACTAATACTACTTTGTTATATAATCTATTTTTAAAATATTAAAATGTTTCAATAAAAAATATTATATTAAAATATTAAAACCGACATATTCAATATAATATGAATATAATAGTTAAAAAATATGTATGATCTTTAATATGAAATTGTATTCATCCAAATATAATATGAATATAATAATTAAAAATATGTAAGATCTTTAATCTGAAATTTTATTCATCCAAACTATAATGGTAAGAACACCCTTACCTAAAACTTTTTTTTTGACATGTTGACTATTGACTATGGCATCAAAGGAGTTGAAGTGTTAAAACATTTATTTATGGTCATAGATGCACATTGTTTTTTTTTTTTTTTTAATCCTTTTAATAGATGCACATTGTTGTGTATGAAGAATGTAACAACAAAAAATCTTGTAAAAATAGTTAACGGGTTGTCAAAACAAATAGTCGACTATTCCAGATCTGGTCGCAATCAAAAACATTGAATGGTCTATTAAAATAAACAAACTTTCCTGTGGAGGCGTTAGAGTTATTAATGGTATGGTATCTGGTCGCATTGTGGACAAATACACTTTGGAGGGTCTGGTCGCATTAATGGTATTCAAATACATTTTGGAGGGTCTTGTCGCATGATGGTATTGGCATAAGGTATTGATGGACAAATACCTACCAAGCATAACGGTTATAAACTGGTTTAGGCTGGCATCACACAAAATTTCCTTTGCTTTTAGAATTTGGGCTAGTCTTACTTGTTCTGTACATGTTATCACCCATTGGTTCAGCTGGCGACCAGGATCTGGACATCTCATTTCCATTGGAAGAGATCATATCCTTGGCATCGATGAAAAATCTTTCCTCCCATAAGAGATCATTACATTATTAAATCAAAAAAGGATAATTGTTCTAGCTCAAGCCACTGTTGCCCAGGATCCAATCACTTTCTCAGAGATTTGGATGCGCTGTGAGGATTTGGGATTAACTGAGAATCTTGCTATAGTTTGGGATAGCTATATTTCAAAGCTTAAAGGAGTCGAGATCTCCCTCCACGACGCCGATGATACTTTGCTATGGACGAGAGGTGACTCATCTGGGAACATTACAGTTAGAAACATTTATGTTGCTCTTCTATCTACTCAGAAACTCTCGCTCTAGCGTGGATGGAGGGTTAACTTATGGAAATGGAATATACAATTGAAGATAAAATTATTTTTATGGTTGGTTGCGGACAACACGATTCTATCATGGGATGTATTACAAAAAAAAACGTTGGGAGGGCCCGAGTATTTGCTTTCTCTGTAAGCAAAACTCCAAAGACAACAACCACCTCTTCATACATTGCACCTTTGCAAAAACAATTTGGGCCAGGATTCACACTCTCTACAAATTAAAAATTCTTGGCTGGATCTTCACTTATAGATTGTTTAGATGCCTGGACCAAGAACAAAGTTGTTCCAAAAAGGCTCGCTGCAATCACGTGTTGGCACATTTGGCTTGAAAGGAACAAAGTGATCTTTGATGAGAAAGCTCCTTCGGCTTGGGCCGCTGTATACAAGATTGTTGGCTCGCACATCAAGCTTCCTCCATCTCAAAATTCGTTGAACATAAGACCAAGGTCGATCCTTCAGATTGATGGTTTTACTATTGCTTGTTTTGATGGGGCCTCCTTAGCAGGTGGTTTGAATTGTGGAGCTGGGGGCATCATAAATGTCCCAGGGTCTATGGTATACAAATGGTACTTCAACTGCGGGGAAGGTTCAAACACCAAAGTCGAGCTTATGGGCGCCTGGGCTACTCTCACAATAGCAAAACTCTTGAATATTCAAAAAATTCAGATTTTGGGGGACTCCAAGGTGGTTATTGATTGGCTAAACCATAAAGGAAATCTTCAAGCCATTGACATTGAAGGTTGGAAACGCAGAACATTAGAACTGTCTTCATCATTCCAAGGTATTCGCTTTCATCACATCTACAAGGAATTCAATCAGGAGGCCGATCGATTATCCAAGCATGCACTCATGGAGCCGAAAGGAAGATTATCATATTGCAGCAGGCTAAACATTCTACCTTTTGAAGGTTTTCCAACAACTTTTTCCGTTTGATTTTGCCCGAAATCCAGTTATTAATGGTTGGATTTGCAGATTTTAGTGGCTAAGTTTGTATAATTTGAGTGCCCATGGGATTTTCCGGATTCTGGCCAATTCCTGTCAAAAAAAACCCAAAAGGTAGAATGTTTAGCGAATGCCTTATCAAATTACCCTTGGGAAGGAAGGACACCAGGTCCTACAATACATATAGAAATGTTTTAATCCCCTATATTTCGATCTGATCAGAGTTTAGGCATGAAGTTAGAAAGTTTTGTTGATATTTTAAGGAGATGAACTTTTATATATTAGTATTTTCCTATGCATAATGATATTGTAAATGTTTCTATTTAAACTGTGTATTTTGTAAAATGATTTTGTGGACAGAATTTAATGCTAGACAAATAACTATGTGATCAATTTTTGATCAAAGATCCTTGAAAATGTAAAAAAATTATAATCTAATATAATTTTGAGCAGCGAATTTTCTTTTGAAAACTACCAAACGCACATGTGATAGCTTACCACGCACGATGCGTTGTAGGTGGGGAGAGATGAGTATGTGGTCGACGGTGAAACGCATAACATGCGAGACGGCTACACTACGAAATCGCCGGGCATGGACGTCGACTCCCACTTGCTGTGGCTTTAATTGACAACACGTCCCACTTACCATTGATGGACGTCGGTTACCACTTATTCTTATGTCGGTGGTAGCTTCTCGACCCAAGGAATCACATGTCATGTTGGTAGATGACAGTTGTTTTGCATAAAGAATAGGGTCCCACCTAAAGAATCATATCTGTAGTAAGGAGATTTTCTCATGTACGATGCCAGCTGTTTTGCATAAAGAATTGTGTCCCACCTAAAGCAATCATATCTGTGGTCAGGAGATTTCCGTAGGGAAATCAACCCATGTCCTCTAAACGCTTTATGTGGGCACGACCAATGATATCTGGTCGGTGGCAACACTCGATAATGCACTGTAGGGAGGAAATCGGCAGGAACTTCATGCTTCCATCGTTCAAATTACGGTATTAGTTCCTTACCTCCTTTCATTTAAAAATAATTTAATAATAAAAGGGAAGTATCAAAAATTTCGTCCATTATATATAGCGACTTGGTTTGTTCAACGAAATAAGAAACCTAGAAATCAACCAGATATCAGTGCTGTTTTGTTTTCAATCGATTCGCTAACTATTAAGGTCTTGATTCACGGATAATAGTAGCGAGGGCGCAGCTGGAAGAAACTCTTGCACTCGTGCGAATATTCAGACGAAAATATTGAGGTTCAGGGCTCATTCCCAATCTCTGTAAAACGTCTTAGATCTTGCTTCTTTGTTCCTCTGTATCCAATGGCAGACCTTAACTTGACCCCAGCTCGTGACGCTACATCCTTCGCATCCTCCTCCACATTCCCCTCACAGGGCAATACCAACAGCTATGTTTATGATGTCTTCATAAATCACCACGGTACTGACGTAAAGAAAGGCCTCGCCAGCCATATCTACCATCGCCTTGTTGCATGTGGATTAAGAGTATTTTGGGACCAGCATGAATTGCAACAGGGAGATAACATGACTGCTCAAGTCGAAGAGGCTATTCTAACAGCCTCAGTCCATATAGCAATTTTTACCCCCACATATGCTGAATCAAGTTGGTGTCTGGACGAGCTGGTACTCATGTTGCAGTCGGGGTCGACGATTATTCCAGTCTTCTATAAAGTCGAGCCCTCAGATCTTCGGTGGACGCCGGGTGGAGATCGAGTTTATGCTCGATCCCTGGGCGTGCTTGAAAAAAAGAGAACAGACGATTCTCTACCACGATACGACTCCAGCATTATAGAAAAATGGAGGTGTGCTCTTTCTAATGCGTCAGAGATAAGCGGTTTTACGCTGAAGGCGTGTAACGAGTAAGGGCTTCCATCTCTCCCTGTTATTCTGAGTTTTTTATTTAGATGGATTCATAGGTATATCACAGTTTATTTATGTAGACGTTCCTTATCAGTCGATTTACTGTGATTGTGAATATTATATTATTCAGTGACGAGGGGATGCTCGTTGATAAGGTCGTCGAACAAATTTTGACAAAAGTTCACAAGCCACCTTTAAATGTCGCTGAATATCCAGTTGGCCTCGATGAAAAAATAAAAGATGTGGAAAGGACATTGTCACTGCAGCCTCAAAGCGGAGGAGTTAGAGTTGTGGGAATTGTAGGTCTTGGCGGGATTGGAAAAACGACCCTGGCCAAAGAATTCTTCAACCGACAGAGATCACATTACAAACGATCTTGCTTCTTAGCTGATGTCAGATCGAGTTTTTTACCTTCTCTTCAGAGTATCCTTCTTAAAGATTTGATTCAATCGAAGGTACAAATAGACAGCGTTGATGAAGGCAAAAAGTATCTCTCATCTTCTAACAAGGCTAACAACGCTCTAATTGTTTTAGATGATGTTGATCATATTGATCAACTGGATGCATTGTTTTCACCGGTTAAAGATACCATTCATCCAGATAGCTTAATGTTAGTTACATCTCGCGATAAGAATGTGTTAACAAGCTCAGGGATTGCAGAGTCATCCATATACAAGATGGAAGGCCTCAATGCACAGCACTCGCGAGAGCTCTTTTGCTGTTATGCCTTCGGTATTCCCCATCCTGATAAGGGATTTGATGAAGTGGTTAAAAAGTTTTTAGATTTGTGCGTTGGATTGCCATTATCTCTTAAAGTGTTCGGGGCGCTTCTTCGTGGACGAGATGATTTAAGGTATTGGAATGCGCAATTGTATAAACTCTCCGTGATGCTTCCGATCGATATACGAAGCGATCTTAAAGTGAGCTACGACGGTCTTGATGGAGAAGAGAAGGAGATGTTCCTAGACATTGCCTGTTTCTTTATAGGAGAAGACCGGGATACAGCCATTAGAGTATGGGACGCATCCGGCTGGAAAGGATCGCTTGGTCTTCGAAAACTAGAGGACAGATTCCTAGTGGAAATTGACAGCAAATATCGTATAAGAATGCATGACCGTCTTAGACACCTGGGCAGAGATCTGGCGGAGAATGAGCCTCCTGGATGTGAGCTTCGGCTTTGGCGTCCAACTAGCAAACTTCTTCATAATCTTTCCGCCCAATCACCTGTACGTATTTTGAAGCCTTCGTCCAACTTTGAAAATAGCGGTGTGTTATCAAAACTGTGTCTGAAGTTTTGAATTCTTAAAATTTTGCAAGATTGTCCATTTTGTTTTTAACAATTCCAGGTGAACAATTCAGGTGCGTGGAATCAGCATGGTTCACGGAAATCTTGCTCAACAATTTTGGGAAAAACTTGCGGGTAGCTGCAACCTAAGCAGGTTGCAGCTGCTTAGGGTTCGAGGTTATTCTGTTGAAAGCATATTCAGCGTTGGGCAGTTACCACAACTAACATATCTACGCTGGGAGAACTGTCCGAACTCCTTCTTACCTTCCTGGAATCCATTAAAGAATTTAAGAGTATTATATATACAAGGGAAAAATTTGGGAACACTCTGGCAACGTGAATCTCAGGTAGTCATTTTATATTTTTACAGATCTGTTGTTTTGTTTTTTCTTCAAATTGTAAAATTGATTGCAGTTGAGTATTGTCTTTGTATACCACCATGCCAAAAAGTTGTTACAGATCTGTTGTTTTGTTTTTTCTTCAAATTGTAAAATTGATTGCAGTTGAGTATTGTCTTTGTATACCACCATGCCAAAAAGTTGACATCTACAGGGTCAAGCTCACTTCAATAATGTGAACATTGCAGGCACCTCTGCAGTTGAGGGAATTGAATATGGATGCTCCCCTTTTGAAGGTTCCAAAGTCCATTGGGAAGTTGAAGCACCTAGAAAAATTTGTCTTGCACCAGAGTAATCTTGAAACTTTGCCAGATGAATTCTGTCATGTGGATTCCTTGATACACGTCGAGTTAAAGAACTGTCAAAAAATAAGGTTGCTGCCAGATTCAGTGGGGAACTTAACGAACCTCCAAAGGCTTGACTTGTCTAAGTGTTCCAATTTAGAGATGCTTCCATATTCTCTGGGGAACTTAAGAAACCTCCAACATATTAACTTGTCTAAGTGCTCCAATTTGCGTATGCTTCCAAATTTCTTGGATAACTTAAAGCACCTCCAACACATGGACTTGTCTGGTTGCTCCAATTTACAGATACTTCCAAATTCCCTTGGAAACTTAAAGAACCTTCAACATATTGACTTGTCTCGGTGCTTGAACTTGCAGATGCTTCCAAATTGCTTTGGCAATTTAACGAACCTCCAACATATTGAGTTGTCTGGGTGCTCCAACCTGCCAATACTTCCGAATTCCTTCGGAAATTTAATACAGCTTAAACATCTGTGTTTGCGAAAATGTTACGACTTGACCATCTCTAGCGAGACACTGGGACAGATCCGCACACTTGAATGGTTAGAAATCTCAGGTTGTTATGGAATTGATGTATTGCCTCCTCAAATCACACATCAACGGTTCTTGAGAGAAATGTATTTGTTTTGTCCATTCTTAAAAGAATTGCCAAGTGCTATTGGAGATCTAAGTCATTTGGAAGTTCTGCATTTGACAAGCTCTTGCCTAGAACTGTTAGAGATAGGAACATTGGTATCTTTGGAGAAGTTGCAGATACGTGATTGTGTTACTCTGAAGAGCATACAGGGGTTGGCGCAGCTGACAAAGCTTCGAACACTAGACGTCACTAATTGCCCTGTTTTAGAAGAGCTGCCCGGTGTTGAACATCTGAGGTCGTGGGAGGAGTGTGGTGCCTCTGGATGTCCCAAACAAGTGCAGAAGCAGCTGACTGCTCTTTCAAAATCCAGAATGTATGCTACATGATCTTTTTGACATTTAAACTGAATCTTCTAAATTTTGTTCCATTTCTTTTAAAATATCCGGCTGTAACCACGAATTCTTTTCTCTTATCAGTTGTTCAGCTATATTGATCTCAACTGCAGTCATGTTTTTAATTAAATATTTGATTTTATGGTGGGCTTTTATGGTGCGCACCTTCATTATCAGAATGGCCTGTGTGTATAGTCTAACGTCAAGGGTGATGTAGCGACAGAGCTTCCTTTTTGAATTCCATGAGCACAGAAGTGATGAAGGACGGGGGTGGTGGGTGAGATGTTTATACAGGGGACACCAACACTGGTGGATATCTGTGCTGTGCTACAGAACATTTGTGCTTCCTTCCATGGAAATCCGCTAGCTGCAATTAATTCAAATGTGCATATCAATTCGATCAATGTTTTTATTGTTAATAGTTAGTTTTGTAGAAACGAAATAAACATGGGTACTGTCCCTGAACCATTATTAGTGAATGTATACCTTATTAGGTAGATAATAGTTCCTATTAAACTTTTAGTCAGAAACACAACCGCTGTTCAAATTGGTCTTTTATAGTATTATCAGCGTACGAAAATCTTATTTGTTTTCTTTATTTTTAGGTCCCGTTCCAAATACATTAGAAACTAATAGAATGAAAATATTCCCTCATTGATGGTAGCGAAAATACATGTAAGTGGTTTCATGCACCAAGGAGAATTAGTGATAGCATCCCTTGAATCAAATGTGGCTATTTTGAATGTGAATGACAAAGAGAATGTCATTCTTGTTATGGCAGATCACTCTGAAATGAAAACAGAGGAGAATGCCATCTTCAATATGACTGAGCAATGTGTGGATGTAGAAATATGGTTCGATCAATATGGAGGAAACGAAAGAAATTGGGTACACCTAAAGGCTATGATCTGGGAGGTTTAAAATTCTGTTAGCGAGGGGAGAATGATGCAGTGGCATTCTTCGAGAGCAAAGTGGAGCATTCGAAATGTGCGACAATGGTTATTTATGTAAGCAAGTGGTGTGAAAGCACATGGATCCTTGGCATGGCCAGATGCCTTGAAATCAAATAACGGATAATGTTTGAGTTGGAATGCCCATCAGCTGGACTGCTAGTTTAGTAAATGGGTCTGGGGTTGAAATGTTTCTATTTAAGCTTATCAGATTAGCTTGAGAGGGAGCAGTGGCATTAGGGAAAAGAGTTATGGGCAACGTAGTTGCTGTTTATGTATTTTGCTTTGTGTTATGTATTTTCCTTTCTTGATCAGAAAGGAGAGAGACTAGGTGCTGGTTTTTGGGTGATTTTCTTGGTTGTTGTGACTGATTATCCGGAATGTAGGTCTAGTGTGAAGGAACGACTAAAGAAAGACTCGTATTAATTTGCTGCGAGCTGAGAATTCTATATTTTCCTTATCTGCAAATCCGAGTGGAATATTCTCTTGATCTCCTATTCCGTGTTTGCACTATCTATTTTCTCTGTTTATTGCCAATAAATTAGGAAGTTTAAAGAATCATTCAATAGACTGCTCTGTATATCTGGAAACAGAGTAGATGCCATACAGAGTAGATGAACAGTTTTGAGGAATAGAATTGTAGCAGATTTGAGGCTGTCTGCAAATCCGAGTGAAATATTCTCTTGATCTCCTATTTAGTTACTGTGTTTGCACTATCTATATTCTCTGTTTATTGTCAATAAATTTGGAGGTTTAAAGAATCATTCAATAGACTGCTCTGTATATCTGGAAACAGAGCATATATGCATGCCCATGAACAGTTTTGAGGAATAGAACTGTAGCAGATTTGAGGCTGTCTGCTTCAACCCTGGATTCCAGGGCCTTAACACACAACTCTTCCAGATTACTGTTTCAGTCAAACTAACTGACCTTTATGTGAGAAGATATCGAAAACAAATTCAAAGCTAAAACCAATAGTAGATTTGAAACTTCACAATAACTAGTTATGAGGTTTCGCATGGACAGATTTCCCACAACCAGAAGTGAAGCGATGAAAAGAAAACATGTTAGGTGATAATTCAAATTACTATCTTGCACTGCACAATGGCATATCTTCCTTGCCATAAAACAAAAACTGATAATATTACCATACCATTAACAGAAACTGATAATATTACCAGAAACGTGACGGTAAATGAGCGATACCAGGCGAAAACGTCTTTTCTAGCACGCGTGTTGGGTTTCTAAATGAGTACCCGTTTTCAGTGAAATGACCCGTGATGCAGTGGCTCCTTACTGCAGAAACACATGAGAATCATGTAGCTACAAAGGCACAGTTTAACACGGAAAAACAACCAGTCTATACAGCAAGGACAGAACTCAACTCAATCTTACTCTGATCATTTTATTCCATTAAAATACCAACTAACCGAAATGAGCCAAATGCTCTCATACCTCAAAACAGGACACGCAGATCCTCAGATATATTCACGAACTACAGTTGCAACCTGCAGCCACTAAACAACATAAAACAGGAAAAAAAAGACCCCCGTCATTTCCCAGGCCTAACCTTTTTAAAAGCCAGATCCGGAAAAGACACAGTCGTGTTCGGTCGTGTTTAAACAGCCGTTATGTTCTGAATCCTATGCTCCGCATCATCCTCTTCTTTTAAAATTTCAGAGCCTCCTGGTTCCAGGTCCCCTACTGTAACCTCTCGGCTGTGCTTAAGTAACTTTGCTTCTGTGATCCAAGAGTTGTAGGAATCAGATAGTGCTTCCCACTTAACTAGATATAACTTATAAGCCTTGGAGCGTGTAGCGGCTAGTTTCGTTTCTAACACACGTTCAACTTTTTCTCTCTTCTTCTTGGGTAAAAGTTTGGTCCAGTCCCCCCCTCTGTGATGCTGATCATTAATTGATTGGTCTTCATTGGACTCTTTGCTTGACTCAATCGACATCGAATAAAGATCAGCCACGTTGAAAACAGGACTGATGTCTAATCCTTCTGGTAAATCCATTAGGTAGGTGTTGTCATTTATCCTTCTCTTAATTTTACAAGGACCAAATTTCCCGGGTTTCAGTTTGTTGTAGGTTCCCTTGGGGTACCTTTTCTTGTTCAAATGTACCATGACCATTTCTCGTTCCTGAAAGACCTTTCTTCTCCTATGTCGGTTAGTATCTTCCTTGTACTGATCGGTCATTGACTGCAACTTCTACTGGACCTCTTGATGTATTCCTTGAATATTCTCCACAAAATCTGTAGCATCCCTGCTGAGATAGGGATCTGTAGGCAAGTCCACTAGGTCAACAACTCCTTTGGGATTGGCTCCATAGACAATTTGAAATGCAGATTTCCTGTTGATCGGTTGATGCTTGAATTATAGGAAAATTCTGCTTGTGGTAAGACCAAGTCCCACGGGCGAGCTTTGTCACCTACTAAACAATGCAGTAAATTTCCCAAGCTCCTATTGACGACCTCGGTTTGACCATCAGTCTGGGGATGGTAGGTAGAGCTGAATTGCAATCTACTGTCCAATTTTCTCCACAATACTCTCCAAAAGTGGCCCAAGAATTTGGTGTCCCGATCACTCGCTATAGGTTTTGGAAGACCGTGTAAACGAACAATTTCCTTAAAAAACAGTTGTGCTATTTGACTAGCATCATTTGTCTTTTTACATGGTAAGAAATGGACCATCTTGGAAAACCTGTCCACCACTACAAACACTGAGTCATGACCCCTTTGGGTACGTGGCAGTCCCAAAACAAAATCCATGGAAATATCAGTGCATGGTTCCTTCGGGATAGGTAAGGGCATGTACAGGCCTGTATTTTGTTGTCCCCCTTTCTTTGTTTGGCAAACTCTACAAGCAACAACAAATCTGTTCACGTCCCTCCTAATATTAGGCCAAAAGAATTTTTTCGTTTACTAGTTCGAAGGTTTTATCCCTTCCAAAGTGTCCAACGAACCCATTCGAGTGCATTTCTCTCACAAGTTTTTCTTGTTGGGATCCAAAGGGAATGCATAGTTGGGAACCTTTAAACAAAAATCCGTCTAACAAACGGAATTCCTTAATTGAATGTGAATCACATCTTGTTCTTGCCCACTCAGAATTGCGATAATTTGGTCAAAATAGGGATCGTTGGAGTATTTTGTTTTTATTTCTTCAAACCCAATCAGTACATTACTCATTACTACCAGTAGGTGTCGCCTCTTACTCAAAGCATCTGCCACCACATTTGTTTTACCACTTCTATGTTGCACAACAAAAGTGTAAGCTTGCAAGAAAGACGCCCATTTGGCATGTTTGTGGGACAACTTATTGTGGGAATTGATGTATTTCAGTGCTTGGTTATCAGTGATCAGAATAAACTCTCTATGCAGAAGGTAATGTCTCCAGTATCTCAAGGCTTGGACTGTTGCATAGAACTGTTTATTGTAAGTGCTATATTTCTGTTTAGATTCATTTAGTTTCTCATTGAAAAAAGCTATAGGTCGGCCTTCTTGGCTTAAAACCCCTCCAATGGCAACCCCAGAAGCATCACATTCTACTGTAAAAAGTTTTTCTAAGTCTGGTAGGGTGAGAATAGGAGCCTCAATAACTCTTTTCTTGAGTTGTTCAAAGCTTACTGTAGTAGCCTTGGTCCAATTAAATATTTTTCCTCTGGTGCAGTCAGTCAAGGGAGCGCTTATACCACTGAAATTTCTAATGAACCTCTTATAAAAGTTTACTAGCCCATGAAAACTCTTCACTTTAGTGATATTTTGGGGGATTGGCCACTCAAGGATGGCCTTGACCTTTTCAGGATCCATGCTCAACCCATTTGCTGAAACTACACTACCCAAAAATATTAATTTATCCTTGCAGAACTCGCTCTTCTCAGGGTTGATAAACAATCTCTCAGTTTGCAGGATGTCAAGTATTACTTTCAAATGCTCTATATGTTCCTCCATAGTCTTACTAAAAACTAGAATATCATCAAAATAGATTATTATAAATTTCCCAATGTGTGATCTAAATACTTGGTTCATAGTTTGCATGAAGGTAGTCGGGGCATTGGATAGATCGAACGACATCACCACCCATTCAAATAAGCCGTCTTTCGTTTTTAAAGCAATCTTCCACTCATCTCCTTCCTTAATTCTGATTTGGTGGTATCCACTTCGAAGGTCAGTTTTGGAGAAAACTTTGGCACCAGACAAACAATCTAGCAAGTCATCCATTCTTGGTAGTGGGTATCGGTACTTCATAGTAGTCTTGTTAATAGCTCTAGAATCCATGCATAATCTCCATGTCTTCCCTCCCTTCTTGGGAGAAAGTAAGGCGGGAGTAGCACAAGGACTCATGCTTTCTCGAATGAACCATTTTTCTATCAATTATGTTATCTGCCTCCTCATCTCCTCATCTTTGAAGGGAGTCATCCTGTAAGGTGTTTGGTTTGGAAGCTTGGCACCTAGAAATAGGTCAATTTGATGTGTAATACCTCTGTGGGAGGTAGACCCGCTGGTAGATTTGCTAGTGTCAAATCAGGGTATTGCTGAAGTAATTTCTGCACTTCTAGGGGCACTGATTGCTGCTGCAATGACTTTTGTTCTTGGGGGTATAATAGATAACAAACACCCGTCCTCAACTCCTTGGAAAACCTCTTCCATCCCATGGTACTCAAGGACATGGCTGTTGATTCAGTGAGTCCTTCCTCCTTGAATGGCTTCAAGATATGGCGCTTATTCCCGTGACAAAGCTCGTATGTGTTCTCCTTACCATGGTGAATTACATCCCGATCATATTGCCATGGTCTACTTAAGAGTACATGGCATGCATCCATTGGAACCACATCACACCACACTTTGTCTTCATAGGGCCCAATTTTAAAGTCGACTAGACAAGTTTGTTTACCAACACACTATGATCTTTCTTTAGCCAAGAAATACTATAAGGATGAGGTTTATGAATGCAGGTAAGTTATGATTTTTGCACCATTTCTGTACTTACTAGATTGTCAGTGGATCCTCCATCTACAATTACCTTGCAGACCTTGTCCCTGCACTTACACTTGGGTATGAAACACGCTTTTCGTCCTCCAATGCGCTTCAGGGGTGACTTTGTTACCAGATATCAAGGTCCTCCTTAACATGAGATTTTCACCTTTCTTTGCCTCAACTTCTTCCGTCAGAAGTTCTGCTCCCTCTTCTTCTTGAGTCATCATCACCCTTTTTGGGTTTTGTGGAAAATCGGTTTCCTTATAGGGGGCGCTGCATATAAAACACTTCAAGGGCCTCCAACTCCCAGCAAAAGCCTGCCCCCTTCCCCTATTCCAAGGGGTCTCTCTACCTTGGAAGTTAGGCTTGAAGCTCACTACTGGATTCTACTTCACTTGTCGGTTTAGAAGAACTTCCTCTACCCTTATTCATATTACTACCCCCTCGCTTGATAGTTGCCTTGTTTCGCCTATTCAATTTTTCTTCAGCGTTTAATGCTAACTGATATGCTTCGTCCACAGAGCTCACCATGATCAGGGCTAATTCATCTTGGAGCTGAAACCTAAGAGCATTGACATACCTAGCCGTTGCATGTTCATCATCTTCTTGTAAATCAGTTCTAATCTGCAACTTCAAAAATTCTTCCGTAAATGCAGATATGGATAAGTCCTTTTGCCTTAAATTTTGGTAGTCTCTGAAAAGTCTCTGTTGATAGTCGAAGGGCAGGAAATTAACTTTCAGAAGCTTCAACATCTTCAGCCACAACTTGATCTTCTCTTTCCCTTGTCTCTTTCTAAGGTTCTGGAGATTCTCCCACCATAGAGCAACATGCGACTTCATTTTGGATGCCACTATTTTAGTCCTTCGTGGATCAATCTCCTTGATCCCTTCTATATCAAAATATTTTTCCAACTCTTGAATCCAATCCATGAATAATTTTGGATTCAGTTCGACTTTGAAATCAGGGACCTTGACTTTAGCCCTGGTTCCTTGTTTGCTTATTGCCGCAATAAGTCTCTCCATGGGGTCTACAACTCTGACCCGACCTCGTGGAACCTCCAGTTCCTCCTCGGATTCTTCATAGGGCAATCTGGACTCGATGGCCTCTAATCTTCGGAATAGTTCCTCATCAAGGATTACTCTCTGTCTGGCATTTCTCCTGCCTCTCCTTCCCCAATTCATATGGACACCCCTTTGAACCATCATTGTGCTCTGATACCAATTTGATGCAGTCGCTCCTCACTGCAGAAACACACGAGAATCCTGTAGCTACAAAGGCACAGTTTAACACGGAAAAACAACCAGTCTATACAACAAGGACAGAACTCAACTCAATCTTTCTTAGATCATTTTATTCCATTAAAATACCAACTAACCGAAATGAGCCAAATGCTCCCAGACTTCAAAACAGGACACACAGATCCTCAGACATATTCACGAACTATAGTTGCAACCTGTAGCCATTAAACAACATAAAATAGAAAAAAAAACAAAAACAAAAACCAAAAACCAAAAAAAGACCTTCGTCATTTCCCAGGCCCAGCGTTTTTAAAAGTCAGATCCGGAAAAGACGCTCGTGTTCAGTTGTGTTTATTTCCACTCGGAGTGCTCCCGCCAATGACGGATTGAAACAACCTTTATGTTCTGAATCCTATGCTCCGCATCAACCCGCATTTATCTTGAAACTTGTTTCTCTCAGGGGAAAATGTCTACCTTTATTTGACTATAATAAACTTCTAAGTTCTATTTTTTCATTCTAAAGTTATCTGGCCAACGTTTCCACTTATTCGACTTGTGTAAACTTGTTTTTTTTGGTTCTAAAGTTATCTACCCAAGAGTTAATGACAAGTAATTTTTTAAACGCTCCATATCATAAACTTAGCTTCACCCTCCAAGTTACAAAATTGTGTTTGATTGCGATTAACATAGCACTCAATCGGAAAAAGAAGCGATTGATGAAGTGATAATTTTAGCCTATTCGGATCTCGGATCCGCTTACTCAAGCATATGGGGCTAGGCACATACTTAATTTCAAAAATATTCTAAAAGGTTTAAAATCTATCACAATTGAGGGTTGAGGAAGTAAAAAACCTATTCTTAGATGGCTATAGAGTTATGTTAAATACCGAGCCACTAGGAGGAGAAGGGGTTTCATTCTATGCATTGTATTTTGTTCCATAGTGTTGGGCTCTAAAGATGTCCTAAAAACAACCTTAGTTCGACATTAATTTATCAACCGAGGATTCGTCTTCTATTTCAAGAATATCAGCAAAATTTATGCAGATAGTTGTAGAGACTTTGAATCGTGTAGATCATTCAGTGAAAGTAGATCTGAGTCTATCTAAAGAGCTGCAATAATCAAGTTTTTCACTCATTCATTGAAAACTCTGAAACTGATAACTCACTTAACAAAATTGTAATCTAATTACTAACATGCTATGAATCAAAACATCAACCAATTTGCCGAATTCATCTAGCTAAGAAACAGTTATTGAACTTACGAAAACACTCAATGAATCAATCTATCAATGATTATTTAACTCGCTGGAAAAGAACAAAAAATTATTGTATATGTAAGAAGGAACAACAAATGTGATCTAAACGAAAGGAACAACAAATGCAAATTTGATAAAAAAGAATAACGTATGCAGAAATGAAAGAAATCCACAAGCGATAAATTAACAGTGATTGGAAATGGAACAACAATCAATAACCTGTGAATAAAACATATATTCTCTGTAAATGAGCAACATAGTTGATTTATAAACGAATCAACAAACTCATGAATTTATCTTAACTGTTGCAAGGAAATTTAAATCACAAAACTGAAATGGAATTGATATGATTACAGATAACAGTAACTCCTTTTGACTAGGCCCACGGTCTTCAGAAGGTACCGCTGCTAAAAACTTAGTACGTAAAGATGATCAAAACACTCAAAGCTTTCATCAATCCCATAATTGATAAATCATTTACAATGGACTGCTTGTACAGAGTAATTCAAAGATCTGAATGTTTGATTGAATTTTTTTGGATATCTCTCTATTGTTCACCATCCTCTATATATTACAATGACATGGGTAAATTAAGCTATCTCGAGGATCGAGAGATCCTCATGAATGCTTTTATTATTTATAAAGATTACAAAATAAAGAATCAATCTCCCTCTAAATTGTTTTGCGCCTAATTCATTCGATCTTTAATGGCTTATGTATCTTCAGGGTCTCTTTAATTATCTTGAGGTAACAACAATTGTCCATTTTCTGCAATAAAATCAAACAATTCAAATCGAAATTCAGAAATGATTTAATATCACTCAATAACATTTCTAGAAGGTTTTTTAATCATTTTTTTTCCTAATTACTTCTAATTAATAGAAAATTCAATCAAGAATATATCATAAACCATGGTAATAAGGAGGATATATATACCTTTTTCTCAACTCAACATACCCCCCAGCTTACCTTTTTGCATGTCCTCGTGCAATAAGAGAGTTTACATATAAAGCATTGATACTGTAGGTGATCCAGATGGATATCGGTGGCCACCCACCTTTTCCAACTGACTCAAAACAGTTTTCTCACATTTTTGACAATTTACTATTTTTAGCAGTTTTTACTTCCGGGGCCATTTTGAGGGTCTAAATGAAGGCTTTTCGGTATCGTGCTCCTCAATGATAGATGAATGCATAATTGAGCCCCCAAAATGAATCTCCTCAGCGATACCTTTCCAACGGGCTATCACACGCCTAAAACAGAGATCGTATGCAAAAGTTACGACCCCGAGAAGTTGATGTACTAGCTTACCCAAACGGGGCCCACATGACTTTTGGCGTTTCATCTCCT
>SNQJ01S0043953.1:32374-52954 GCA_010110895.2 Picea sitchensis | reverse complement strand
CCAGTGTTCAACGTGGATCTCCTTCGCCCTTATTTCCCACCATTATTGGACACCTCAGAAGTAGCAGAATAGCTGACACCAACAGAGCTCAACCCCGACTGCATACAACAAGCATCCAATGATCATATTGTGGACAGACAGATCAAGGGCACTCGACAACAAAGGATCCAGCTTTATCGAGTCGTCAAAGCAGGGCAGCGCCTGCACCAAGGCAAGTGGCTCACCCGAGGCCAAATTCAGCAGAAATTTCCTCATCTAATGGGGGACCTCAATGCAATGGAGACCATTGCTTCATAAGGAGGGAGGATTAATCCAGATGGATATCGGTGGCCACCCACCTTTTCCAACTGGCTCAAAACAGTTTTCTGACATTTTTGACAATTTACTATTTTTAGTAGTTTTTACTTCCGAGGCCATTTTGAGAGCCTAAATGAAGGTTTTTCGGTATCGAGCTCCTCAATGATAGCCAAAAGGATGATTGAGCCCCCAAAATGAATCTCCTCGGCGATACCTTTCCAACGGGCTATCACATGCTTATAATAGAGATCGTATGCAAAAGTTACGACCTCGAGAAGTTGATGTACTAACTTACCCAAACGGGGCCCACATGAATTTTGGCGTTTCATCTACTAGGGTTAGCTTTTTGGATGTCTAGGGTTTTTGGCATTCTTTCTTATTGTAAAAATGCCTTCAGAGCCTCATTGTAACTTTCTTCTTGCAAATGCGCGCTGCCGTCACATCTCTTCTCAGAGATAAGCCGCCACCATTCCAGTAAGCTTGTTTCCGCTGCATTTTACAGTTTCAACGTATTTCGTTATTGAAGAGAAAACCAGTTTTACTGTATCTCTGTTATTTTGTGTTAAACACCTGTTAATAATCTGTATTCATTTCATTTTTCTCATAAAATCCGGATCAGTAGGGATGAGAGGTCTTTTCTCCAGGTCTCCTGAACCCATTTTTACATTTAATCTCTCCAAAAGAAACATCTTCCTCCTTCTTACAAAGTTCATAATTACTTTGATAACCCTCTGGAGGATACCAAATAATGGGAGGACTGTACCTGCATCCAATCCAGGCAGGCCTTTCATTTTGGATCATTCTGGCATATCTCTCTAACTTGAAGGTGGTTGCATGGAAATTCTTGAAACCAAAGGGTTCCCTATTCTTGACTGCATTTGAGGAGACATCCCATCTTAATTTAGCAGCATAAATGACTTCTTCTTTAAGCTCTTTAAAACACTGTAGACCTGAATTTATAACATGTATGTGGATGGGAGCTAAAGATTCTACAACCTTCTCCCTCTTCATGAATGTTTTGTGCTGCATAATGGTATCAAGGGAGTTAGGAGGTTCCCCCCTGATCCATAGGTCTAGTCCAATCTCTCTTTTCATGAAAACCTTGTGTGCTTTAGCTCACCTGGTTTGGTTTTTTGTAAAAGATAAGAATGCTTGAAACTGTATGTCCCTAGTGAAGGACTTGGATTCTCTTTTATGTTCTCTCTTAGGATGAAGTTGTGAAGGTATAGTTCACACAAAAAGTATTGTATTCCCTCCTCTTGTTCTCTAAAACATGAAACAAAATCAGAAACAATGGTGAACTCAAAAGGTTTTCCCGCTCTAATAACTTTTACCCTTAGCAACAGATAACGTTATAATAAAAATAAGGTGTAATTAGTAGCAGGGGCCCTGCAAGCTACTATATCAGAATAGACAGAGCAAATTTCTTTGATTTGCTCCAAAGTTCCATCTAATTTGCCCTGTACCTTTTTCACCTTTTCCTTAGCTCTGCTGAGCTCAACAAAAGTCTCATTCTCTATTGTTGACATGGCTTGAAGTTGTTTGACAACTTTTTGATGTTCTTCCATTGTTACCATTTCATCTATGTATTGAGTTAGGGCTTGTTGGGATTGCATCAGTTCTGCCTCCAACCTGCTAATAATAGCATCTTGTTTAGGGAACTGAAATGTTTCCTCAGTATTAATAGTTGTTTCTATTGTTGCTGGAGCATCTGTCTAAGTTCCTATTTCAATTGTTTCCAAAGGAGTAGGAAAATCTATAGGGAACACTCCCTCAGTTTGAATAGTTGTCTCTTTTGTTACTGGAACCTCTGTCTGAGTTTCTATCTCAGTTGTTTCCAAAGAAGCATGCAATTTTGTTTGTGTTCCAACAGAATTGGTGTGAACTGTCCTTCTAGGAAGTGGATTTTTTCCCTGTATTCTAGGCATCTTAGATTTATTCTTTTCATGGGCCTTGTCAGTCTGTTCCAAATTCTTCCTAAGTTATTTGATTGTTTCTTTTAGTCTGCCAACTTTTTGTTTTAAGACTTTTATTCTCTTAACCTTTTTCCTCAATATTTTGTTTTCCTGTTTCAATTTTCTGATTTTGTTGTGGCCTTTTCCTGTTGTTGTCTGTTTATGGGGAATTTCAAGGTCTTCCCCACTTTGACCAGCTGGTGACTGCTCCCCTATTTCTTATGGGTGCTCTGTTTGTTCCAAAGGACTATTTACCTCAATGTGAGGTTCTGGTTTTTCTATTCCTTCATGAGATGACATATCCATATCAGGAAGGTCCAAGACAGGGTTTGAATAAGAAGAAGTTGGTGCAGACTTGTCTGTGTATTCAGTAATTGATGTCCCTAAATTTCTCAGTATTTGAGCCATCTCTACTTCATAACTTATGAAGAAATGTTCTGTAAGGTTTTCAAGTGATGATTGCTTTGTCTGTACAGTGTCCTGAGTGTTTTCTTGTAAGGGCTGTTCTGTTTGCATAGTCCCCTGAGTGATTTCATGTAAGGACTGCATAATCTCCTGAGTGCTTTCAGGTTGAACTATCTTTTTACCTCTTTTCCTTTTTCTAGTGGAGGTTTCAGGAACAGAGATTGTCCCCTGTCTCTTATTCTTTGATGTTTCTGCTTGTTTGGTATGAGTTTCTGCCAACCGGATGGGGTCTGTTTCTATTTCACGCTGTGGTATTGGAATTTCAATTTGGGCACTGTCTCCTTCTACCTGGGTTGCCTCAATTCCTTGTGGGGGAATTTCATGGTGGATTTCAAGTTGTTCGATTTGTAGGGGCCTATTGGGCTCAATTAAATCTCCCTAATTTATTTGTGTTTGGCTCAAGTCCACGTTTACTACGGTGACTAATTATATTGATAGTGTCTTTGGCCTTCTGGGTCCTTGTAGCAACTTCATGCAACATGACATTTAAAACAAATGACAAATTTATCACTGACCTTTGTTTTAGTGTTGCTAGTAGTTTGAGGTGGTGCAGTCTCACCACATCATATCTCCCATCACATATGATATATCTTTGTATTAATCCTACTAGCTCCCTCCATGGCTCGTTAAGAGCAGTAGGTTTGAGTCCTTTCCCTTTTTTGTCGAGTTCTTTTCCTGGTTCCACGAAGGACTCCAAAGCCTCCTTGGGTGTTGTGTATTTCCTGGTCCACTGTGTGCCTTCATTTGGGAGGCATGTTACCTCCGCTATAATTTCCTCAGTGAGCGGAATTTGTATGTCTCGAATCACTGAGACTCCCCTCTGTAAGTTCTGGAAAAATGCTAGCGTGATATTTATGTCATATCCCTGCAATATGTTGAAATATTATGTCTACCCCAGACAATGTAAAATTTCCCTTGCTTGGTTTGTTACTTGCAGCAATGTGGGCTCTCGGTGGATGCTTTGGCCGCCCATGTCTTATGCAAACAAGTCAGCACAACTATCGTTCCTAGCTGGAAACTTAGTTAGACCAGCTTGTGAGACAATATTACCAGAAACGGTAAAAATCACAAAAAAAGAAATAGAAATATGAATTTTACCATTAATTATAATCATTATGATCTATCGATAAACGTGCAGAATATTCTCCCCTTGATAAATGAAAAGGTCGACCTCGAACGTCGATATTTTTGAGTGTAATAATGGTAGGTAGTTCAAGTGGGGGGTAATTACTACGCCGCCGCCACTGGGAGAACAATCATTAATAAATTTCAAATCACTTTCACGGTAATCATGAATAATAATCACTCGTTTTGTGGGAAGTACAAGTTCGAATACCTATGTTCAAAATGTTTAAGGAAAAAGATTATGAATAGTCTAAATTTGTTCATGTTTTATAAATATTCCACATGTCATAACTTTGTTACTTTCCTTTTTGTTAAATATAACCGAAATGATAGCCTGTTTGTTAAGAAAGGAAGTCTAGGAACACACAAAGAACTTAGCGTATTTAAGATAAACTTCCATACTACAAGCAGAGCCACTGCTGCCAGCAGGTGTCCATAGCCTTGACCGGGTTTCCTTTTAACTCATAGATGAGCCTGTATCCTTAATAAATAGTTTGAATCATCTTTTTCCCAAAAGACCACTATCATGGTTTGGTAGCTAGATAACGATAATGCCACTCACTAGATTGTAACCTAAGTGAACACGCCGGCTCGTGATGAGACCTCTTGTCCTTTGATGAAAAATGCCAAAGGCCATTGCCCTGGTGTGGTAGCCATAGTGGGAATTTCACTTATGTTATTATCTTATGATCGTGGTAGGTTGGCTCATGATGAGACCCCCTATCCTTTGTGGGAGAATTTTTATTTTTTTTACTTAATTATTATTATTATTTAAGCACGGAGGGGCTTCCGCAATTCAACATATTAGATATTATTTTCGGGATTAACTGCGTAGTGTAAGTCATTAAGGCACAATCCCAAAAATAATATCTAATATGTTGAACTGCGGAAGCCCCTCTGTGCTTAAATAATAAGAGTGAAGGGAGCTCTAACTGGATAGTTTATGAGGCACAATACTTGCTAAGGTTTTGCAAATGGGGTAGCAAGTAAGTGGGATTGATTGTGGGGAAAACTCCACAGTTAAGTGCGCTTGAGCCAGAGGCGTCTTGGGATGGGTGACCACCTAGGGAAGTCCTGGTTACCGGGTGCAAGCCCCAGAAGTGATGATTGATGCTATGTGATTCATTTCGTTGGTTTCAATCCCATTTTTTCACTCCTGTGAGCATCACCCGATGAAATGAGTGCTAAGTGGACTATTCAAATCATGAGAATTATTGGTCAGTTGTGACTAATACTCCTGGAAATGGATCATATATTAATGACTTACACTACGCAGTTAATTTCGAAAATAATATCGATTATTATTATTATTTTAGGGAGGCTCATCTACTCCTTAAGAGTGTGGGATGACGTAAGAAGTGTAATAATGCCAAGTAAAAATGTGCCTTAAACTCCTTATTATGATGTGAAGGCAAATTATCATTCAAGTATATGTATATATATATGGAAAAGAAACGAATTATGGTGGTTAAGGATTATGAACAATATTAAGATATTATTATTATTATTATTTTAGGGAGGCTCATCTACTCCTTAAGAGTGTGGGATGGCATAAGAAGTGTAAGAATGCCAAGTAAAAATGTGCCTTAGACTCCTTATTATGATGTGAAGGCAAATTATCATTCAAGTATATGTATATATATATGGGAAAGAAACGAATTATGGTGGTTAAATATTTTGAACAATATTAAGATAATTCGGAGAAATCAATCCAAAAAACAATTCGATAAGGTATGCTAGATAGTCCACAAAAGAGAATGACAAATCGTTACTATGATAATTAGAAATGATGCTGCTGAAAATTAGTTAGTGAAGTTCGTACCCAAAGGAGTGGCTAAACGTATTAGAAGGACGTGTTGTTGGTGAAAAATCGTTACTTTCAAAGGAAAGGAACAACAACAGGAATAACCACAAAAATGAATAACAGTTGTTTCTTTTCAAATGAACAATGCTATCTAGAAAGAAGGAACGACAATCACGACAAAGGGAATGACCACTGTTACATTTGAATGAACGATATGACTCGCAAAAGGGAACAACAATCGTTACTTTTGAATGAACGACACTACCCACAAAAGGAACACTAATCGCAACAAAAGGGAGGGACAGTTGTTTCATTCAAATGAACGACACTACCTGCAAAGGGAATAACAATCACACAAAGGGAACGACAGTCATTCCGTTCAAATGAACAACATTACCCGCAAAGGGAACAACAATCGCACAAAGGAAACGGAAATCGTAACTTTTAAATGAACGACACTACCCGCAAAGGGATCAACAATCGCAACAAAATGAACGATAACAAATGGTGTTCAAATTTTAACCATCTAATTAAGTAATTGGAAACCTCCCATAAACATTTTTGTTTTAGAGAATCTAGGATTGATTAGTCATCAACTAAATTCATTCAATTTTTTATGGGTAGTTTTATTCAATGATCGAAGTATTGGATGGTTTGTTAGTGTCATACATTCATTTCCTATTTACTACAGTTGTTCATTCTTTTAGTGCAGTCGCCCGATTTTTTGCTACTGAACATGAAATATTCATTTCCTGTGTAAAGAAAGATTTATATTCGATGGATTTTTCAAAGTGAGACAAGAGCAATTTGAAGTTTGAATAAGGAACATAAAAGAGTGCTAATTATATTCATTACAATCATCTTTTCTGGTTTTGTTCTCCAAAATTATTTATAATGACTTTCCTAGGAAGTAAAAAAAAAGAAAAACAACTCAATCAAATCTTTAAAGAAAGCTATATACAATATGTACAGTGTCGAGAAAAAAAAAATTCATTGAACTGAAGCTGCTGGGTTACCTTCCCAACCATCTAGAATCTGAATAGTAAGATCATTATTTACTTCTTTGCAAATTGATTCTTTTGAAAGAGGTCCATGGTAGAGTCGTAGCCGATGTCCATTTACCAGAAAAGGAGAACTAGACCTGTCGATGGTAACTAAAGTGAAAGTGCCATTATTATGAACTTCATTGATTTTATATGGTTCCAGCCACCTTGTCTGCAATTTTCGAGGAAAATCCTGAAATATGGAATCATAGAGAAGCACCCAATCACCTTTCTGGAAGGATTTCTTCTTGATATACTTATTGTGCCAGCTAGCTCTCTGCTGCTGAATAACAACTGTGCACTGAAGGGAGAACATGCGTGCTTCATCTAACTCATTGATCTGTTGCAAGCGTTGTGTGTGTGCCTCCATAAGATCCAATCCAATTTCCTGGTCCATTCTTAGAGTCTTGATCTCAAATTCGATCGAAAAAATAGGTTCTTTGCCAAATACTAGGTGATAAGGAGAGTAGCCAGTAGTATTATTCCATGTTGTGCGATAGGCCCATAAGGGATTTGGAAGCTCGACTTCCCAATTTTGATGGTTGGTTGAGACTGTTTTTGTCAAGATTGCCTCCAGGACTTTATTGGTACTTTCCACTTTTCCGTTTGTGTGTGGGTGGTATGGGGAGGTAACTCTGTGTTTAATGTGATAATTGCATATAGTCGCCATTATTTTATGTGTTGTAAATTGCGATTCACCGTCAATGATTACTTCCCTGGGTAATCCATAGCATACAAATAATTCAAAGAGAAACTTAATGAATGCTTCCTACGTTGTGTTTGGCAAGGCTACTACCTCTACCTACTTGGTCATATAGTCTGTTGCAACTAGTATATAAGATTTCTAATTTGATTTTGGGTTGAAGGGGCCTACAAAATCCAGTGCCCATCTCTCCAAAGGTTTTGATACTATTTGTGCTTGTAGGGACATTTCATCATCTTGGCCTGGTCGACCCATCCTTTGACAGCTGTCGCAGGCATGGACATATTTCTTTGTGTCTTTGAATATTGAGGACCAATAGTAGCCCATCTGTAAAACTTTATGCCCAGTTCAGCGGTCTGCAAAATGTCTGCCACAGAGCTCATCATGAACTTCCTTCAAGATATCATAAATTTCATCACCTCTTACACATCTTCGGATCTGAAGATTAGACCATGTGTGGAAAAGATATCCACTAATCTAGGTGAACCGTGCATTGCGCTGGACAATTAGTTTCCTTTCTCTTGATGACAGAGGTGATGGTAGTTTACATGCTGCCAGACAATTCGCCACATCAGTGTACCACGTCGTCTTAATAGTGACATCGAACAAGTGTTCGTATGGAAATTGGTCTTCAATTGTCAAAGAGTTATTTGTTTTGGGTACACAAGACAATAAATCTGCAACGAGATTCTCTCTTCTGGGCCGATCCTTGATGGTGATGTTGAATTCCTGCAGTAATAGTAACCACCGAGTAAACCGTCCATTAGTAATTGGTTTGTTAGCTAAATATTTAATACCAGAATGATCAGTATACAAAATAACTGGATAGCCTGTTATATAGTGGCAAAATTTATTAATAGCATGTATAACGACTAGTTTTTATTTTTTTTGTTACTGTATAATTTAATTCAGCGAGAGTAAGATTTTTGCTAATAAAATAAATAGCATAAGGTTTCTTTTCTTCTTCTTGTCCAAGGACAATGCCTATGGTGATATTTGATGCATCTGAAGAGATATGAAATGGTAATTTCCAATTTGGTCCTCTCAGCACTGGTGTTGTTGAAACCAACCTTTTGAGTTATGAAAATGCAACATCGCACTTATCAGACCACTGAAATTCCACATTACTAGTTAGAGCATGTAAATGTGCAGCTATTCTTGAAAACTTTTCTATGAATCTACGATAATATCCTGCACAACCAAGGAAATTGCGTACCTCAGTTTGTGTACGAGGTGTAGGAAGATTAAGGATTACCTCTATTTTTGCTGGGTCTACCTTGATTCCATCTGTAGAAACATAGTGTCCTAGTACCACACCTCCAGTCATCATCATATGACATTTCTCATGACTCAAACATAGCCTGGTAGCAATGCATCGTTCCAGTACCTTCTCCAGATTGCTTAGAGCTTGATCAAAGTCAGTGCCATAAGGGGTGAAATCGTCCATGTAAACTTCAAGTCCTTCATTAATCAAATCAAAAAATATTCTTAAAATATCTCTCTGGAATGTAGTTGGAGCATTACATAATCCAAAGGGAAATACTCTATATGCGAAGGTACCCCAAGGACATGTAAATGCAGTTTTATCCCGATCTTCCAGAGCAATCTGAATCTGATTATAACCACTAAAACCATCTAGGAAGGAGAAAAACTGCTTCCCTGCTAAGGTATCAAGGACCTGATCAATAAAGGGTAGGGAAAGTGGTCCTTCTGGGTGGCTTTATTGAATTCTCTGTAGTCTACACAAATTCGTCACTTCCCATCCTTCTTGGGGATGAATACTAATGGAGAGACCAATTGGTTGTCTGAAATAGGATATATGAAATCTACTTCTAACAGTTTCTGTAATTCTTCTTTAACAACGTCCCTGAGATGAAGATTCAATCTTCGTTGGGGCTGTCAGATGGATTGGGCATATTTCTCAATATAGATATGATGTGTACAGAGTTGGGGATCAATGCCCTTCATGTAGGGATACTCCCAAGAAAAATCCTACTGATATTTAGAAAGCATTTGAATCAATTTTTGTTGCTATTGCTCATTCAAATTAGCATTAAATTCAGAAGCCTCCCTCGTGCAATTTCAACTAATATGATGTTATGGACAACAGTAGTGGGAATCTTTTTCTCCATCAATTCTTCCAAAGGATCTCCCTGTGCTTCATTATCTAAAACAACTTTTAGCATTTGGCATGTTGGGTTGCCTATAACGGTTGGGTTGTTAATGAAGCTATTGATAACATCATCTTCTAGTTGGTTTTTGAACTCGAGAGATTCTTCCAGTGTGAGAGGAGATCGTAGGTTATTTTCTAGATATCTAGGTGGTGGAAACTGTTGATGTATGATAGGCAGACTTGGTTTAGCTGGAGGATACAAGATGAGTTTCTTTGTAGCACTTCCTCTAACAATTGTCATTTGCATGTGCGACATCCTATGCATGCATCTACTATTGTGAGCCATGGTATTCCCAATATCAATGGATGTCCATCGAGTCTACTTCTTAGGTTGATAACTAGGAAATCAACTAGGTATTCCCAAGAGTTGACTAAAATTGTTATATCTTGTAATGTGTCGACTGGTTTAACCACTGATCTATCAGCCAATTCTAACATAATTGAATTAGGTTCGAAGGAGGTGATACCCAGGACGTTACAGGTCTCAATGGTCAGAATATTGATGGTTTCCCCCAAATCCACTAGTGTATTTGGAAAAAAACAACCTTGTATCTGAATTGTTACCACGAGATTCCCTGGGTTTGTATACTTGACCAACTCCTTCTTTCCTAGAATAATATCGGACAAAGCTCCTACCAAGTGAACAATTGATGGATTATTATCTTTCATGACAAGCTTCTTCCCACATAATTCTTTAATTGTTTTTGCATAAATGGGAATATCTTGCAAAGCCTGTAGGAGTGGGATTTTAACATATAGATTTTTAAGTTCCCTGACGATATCAAAGTTAGGGTATGCAACTGGTTTTTCTATCATTAGCCTCTTGGGAAATGGGGGAGGAGGAATTTTATCAGGATTTTGTTGCTCGACTGTGTTTCCCCCCTGTTCTGTTTCTTCTGTTATGACCACAGTCAATGGTTTTATTGTTGTTTGTATATTATTCTCATTCTCTCTCTCTTGATGAATGTCACTTTCCCCAGGAGAAATTATACGCCCTGATCTCAACCGGAGTTCGTTGCACCCTACAGAGTTGATTTCACCCTCCAAATTCTCGACAATTTGCACGAGCTGGGCTAGTCTATTATTAGGATTTGGGTTGGGTTGAGCTGGTAATTGAGGGCACATTTGAGGTTGAGGGTTCTGAGGTAATTGAAGTGGGGATTTTAAAGTGGGTTGATCTTGAGGAGCCATCCCCATGGGTTGATTGGTCATTCCCATGGGGCGCTGCCAGTTTTGATTCCAATTGGGGGCTTGGGCAGCTGTGTTAGTCCACTGTGAAGGATAGGGGTTATTATTTGAATTCTGCCAAAATGTGGTAGTGTTTTGCAAGCTAGGCCAGGTGGGATTTGCAGCTAGTTGATTTGGCCAGAGTGTTGCAGGATATTGCTGGGAATTCCAGGTGGATTTAGCAAATGGTTGGCCCTGCCATGCATTTCCAGAATTATTTTGCTTATTATACTTCCCATAAAAGAAAGAAGAAGGATCTTGTAGTGTACCTGGGGCTCGAGCCTATCATTGGTGACGCTGGGCCATCAAATATACTGGTTTTGTTTCCTCTTCTGGTTCTTTAAGGACAACCATTAGTCCTGGGAGTGATGGGCATTGTTCTATCGCATGGTCTTTGGCGCAGATGGCACAAATACGAACCACATCCAAGGGGCACTCCCTCAAACCATGTTTGCTTCTGCATCGTGGAAAAAATATGGCCAACGACTGCGCTGCTTCTGCTTGTTTCTTTTTAACCTGTAGAAAATCCAATTGTGTAGTCAGAGTACTCAAAATGTATGTTTTAAAATTTTCTAGAAGATTACCAACTTCTGCATGGGTGACACCCCCTCTAGTAATGTTGCTATTTCTGGTGAGGGGAGTCTGTATTCCCGATCTGGTTCGTGTACTTCCTCGTGAACACCTGATGCACAATTCGATACTGTTATCATATGTTTCTTGATAAATATCACCTTTTCCCATTAAATTCAATGTTTCTACCCATTCATTCTTCATACCTTTTATTAAAGTGGCTTTAAGTACCTCACCTGGTGGTGTACCGTAAGGTGATCTCTGCAAGTTATATTGAAACCTTTCAACATATTCTTCTAGTGTTTCATTTTCTTTTGCAGTCATTTGAAAGATTTCGTCTTTTAAATCCCTAGTTTTATAGTAGTCTTGATATTTTGTAAGGAAGGCTTGTTTCACTTCATCCCATAAATTTATAGTTCCTCCCCCTAATCCCATAAACCATCGTAAAGCTTCCCCTTTCAAAGTGGAAGGAAATAGCTTTAGTTTTTGGGGTTCATAGGTGTAGTTGTAGACTCTACACAGGACATAAAAAAAAAAATAGGAACGCATCAGGGTCCTATGAAATCAATCCGTGGAAGGTTGGAAGATTCAGTAATGGAATGACTTTCATTGGGGCATCAACAACCAGATCAACTATAGGTTATTCCAAAGTGGAAGTGTGGGTCGCTGCTAATTTTGTTGTGCCATTTGGTCGAAAATATGCCAATAATATTCAGGGATTTCTTGGTCTGGGTGTTCTATTTGAGGTGGTTGATTACTTGGTCCCCTTGGAGACTTAATCACGCTACCTATATCTGGGATTTCAGGTGTTCTTTCTCCTATCAAAATCATAGAAGATCTAGGTTCAGGTGGTGGTGGGTTTGCCTCATCAATTCCACTGGTTTCCCCTTCTCCTTCTTCCAAATTACAAGAATTTCCCTCGTCGAAAGGACTGAGAGGTGGAGTATGTGTATTTTGAAAACTTTGTTCAGTCCCTTCAGTTCCGCTGTGAACCTCAGCATGAGTTGCAGTTGGTGAATTTGCTACTTGAGGGATTCAAATAGAACCTTTTCGAGGTCCAACCGAGGCTTGATATTTATCTTTTCGGATGATTTCATCTATGAAAGTACTTCTTCCAGGGGGCACTGGACCCTGAGAGTTTGTAGTTTTTGGTGGGGGTTTTCATTTTTCAGGTTCTTTCTTCTTAGTCATACACACAGACACAAATTCTATGCACTTATATAACCCCTATGCATGAGTTGAAGTTAGGTTTTGGCACAAGAATTTTACTTGTTGCCTACGTAGGTTCGTACCTTCTGTTTTCAATACCTCATCCTCCAGAGATGCAACCTATACTATCTTTGACATTCTCCTCGACAACAATGCCAAAATTTTGGGCTCTAAATATGTCCTAAAAACAACCTTAGTATGACATTAATTTATCAACCAAGGATTCGTCTTCTATTTCAAGAATGTTAGCAAAGTTTATGCAGATAGTTGTAGAGGCTTTGAATCATGTAGATCATTCAGTTAAAGCAAATATGAGTCTATCTAAAGTGCTGCAATAATCAAGTTTTTCACTCATTCATTGAAAACTTTGAAACTGATAACTCACTTAACAAAATTGTAATCTAATTACTAACATGCTATGAATCAAAACATCAACCAATTTGCCGAATTCATCTAGCTAATAAACATTAATTGAACTTGAGAAACACTCAATGAATCAATCTATCAATGATTATTTAACCTGCTGGAAAAGACCATCGAATTACTGTATATGTAAGAAGGAACAACAAATGTGATCTAAACGAAAGGAACGACAAATGCAAATTTGATAAAAAGGAACAATGTATGCATAAATGAAAGAAATCCACAAGAAATAAACTAACATTAATTGGAAATGGAACAACAATCGGTAACCTATGAATAAAACATTTATTCTCTGTAATTGAGCAACGTAGCTAATTTATAAACGAATCAACACACTCATGAATTTATCTTAACTGTTGCAAGGAAATTTAAATTACAAAACTGAAATAGAATTGATACGATTACATATGAAATAGTAACTCCTTCCGACTAGGCCCACGGTCTTCAGAAGGTACTGTTGCTAAAAACTCAGTACGCAAAGATGATCAAAATGCTCAAGGCTTTCATTAATCCCATAATTGATAAATCATTTACAATGAACTGCTTGTACAGAGTAATTTAGAGATCTGAATGTTTGATTGAATTTCTTGGATATCTCTCTATTTTTCATCATCCTCTATATATTACAATGACATGGGTAAATTAAGCTATCCTGAAGATCGAGAGATACTCAGGATTGCTTTTACTATTTATAAAGATTACAAAATAAAGAGTCAATATCCCTCTAAATTGCTTTGTGCCTAATTCCTTCGATCTTTAATGGCTTATGTATCTTCAGGATCTCTTTAATTATCTTGAGGTAACAACAATTGTCAATTTTCTACAATAAAATCAAACAATTCAAACCGAAATTCAGAAATTATCTAATATCACTCAATAACATTTCTAGAAGGATTTTTAATCATTTTCTTTCCTAATTACTTCTAATTAATAGAAAAGTCAATCAAGAATATATCATAAACCATGGTAGTAAGGAGGATATTTATACATTTTTCTCAACTCAACACATAGTAGCGCAAAACAACTAAGAATGAGAAATTAGAGAGCATAAAAGAGGGGGTCAATGTTGTGTAATAGCTTAACAGGCCACATGTCTCAGATAACTCCACAGAGAGTGCTTTCTTCTCTGTACTTGCATTATTTCAATACCAGAGAAAATAGAGCAGAGCATCCCCGCCTTCTAGCTAGGTTTTCTCCTGTAAGGGTTTTCCAGAGAAAATCTTTGAGTTATTTTGTGGATGGTGTATGATTGTATTTTATTGTTCTCTATTTTTCACATTTTATCTATTTCATGCAGAAGCAAAAAATCAGTAACCAAATATTCTGGAATCTAAAGGAATTTAACCTTCATAGTGTAGATTTTGGTTTTATTTATTAGATCTGTTGTGACAAACTATTCCAGTGGAATATCCACAACAATTTACATATCATATTGGTATTAGAGCATGTTTTCTTTTGGGTATTTGTGGAAAGTTGCAAGATCCAAGAATCCACTTAAAGAGAAGTTGCAGAAACCCTTGCCATGGTGGACAAGTTTATTCATAACAACCCTTGAGATCCAACAAAAGAAATATTCGAGAGGTTGGAAGCACATTTCGTCGATATCAACTACAATATGAACCTCCTCGTGGCAGCTTTAGCAAGAAAGCACAGACCTTTCAGAGATGATGGAGGTTCCAACTCAGAGAACAGATCAGAGGGGAAATCAGGAGATCACGAAGACCAAGGAAATGAGTCACATAAAGAACCTGAGAAATAACAATCGAGTCTGAGTGTTGTTAACCCTTCACAGTCCTTATTTAAGATGGAAGCACAAATAGACATAAATCCATACAAAGGGGAGATCGAAGAATTAACACTAAATCATTGGTTGCAACAATTAGAATTTATTTTAGCGTTCACCATATAGATGAAGAGCAAAAATTTTCATTTTCTAGATTGAAGTTAAAGGGCCATGCTTTAACCTAGTGGGAAAGCCATACATAAACACTTAGGTTGGAGCGTGATCTGATAGTAACTAGGTGGGAGGAATTCAAAACCCTCATCAAGTCTCAATTCTACCTTATTGGGTTTGTAGAGGATCAATGGATCCGATGACACTACTTTATGAAGAGACATGGATAGAGTATATAGGAGTATATCACCGAGTTCATAAATATGGCTATCATGTTGGGTATCTCTCCCAAGAAGCCAAATTTACTCCTCAAGTGTCTGGTGGGTTTATAAAATCATCTACTAAAGCAAGTGATGCTCTTCAAGCCAAGGATAGTGGATGAAGCATGTGTACAAACACATTATTTGAAAAACATAGGCCAAAAGAAAGGGAAACCAAGCGGTTCCAAGTAGAAAGATCACTAGGAAGCTTTCAAGGAGGGGAAGAATAAGTGGAAAGGAGGAAAATATAAGAAGACAACAACCACTACACATTGGTGCAAAAATCCCATCAACCATTGCAATCATTGCAACATTCATGGCCACACTGAGAAAAAGTGTTGGAAACTACATCAAAGCTAAACCCAAAGAATTGCAAAAAGGACATAAAGAAAAAGAACCTTCTAGTCACATATTTGAGCAATCAGATTGAAAGTAGCTATGATGTGGATAAAAATATTGTCTTCACATATACGCAGAAGGAGGTGAATCTGAGTTAGCCTTCATTTCCAGGAAGAGAAGGAAATGGCCAAGCTCTTTCACATCAAGATTTAGGTCAATAAGACCAAGATATATGGTTTGTTCAACTCTGGTTCATAGGTTAATCTCATAGCAACAAATCTGGTCAACATGTTTGGACTTGAGGTTTAGGATCATCCTAACTCCTATCTATTAGGTTGGGTAAAATAGGATGCATAGATCAAGTTAACAAAATAGTGTAAGATTAAATTTGATGTAACTGTTGATTTTATAGATGAAGTAGAATTGGATGTAGTACCACTGGATGTATACAGAATAGTGTTTGGAAGCTTTTACATGTATATGAGAGATGCTATCTTCATATGGAGAATCAATCAATATTGCCTCATCAAGGACGGGAAATCCTTCATCATCAATGCGCACAAAGGCAAATCAAAACTTTCACTAATAAGTGTCAATCAAGCTAAGAAATTAATTAGTTCTAACAAGAAATATGTTTCACTTTTTCTAAAGAGAAAACCAGTCTCGTGAAGAGTCGTTAAAATTAAAGACATCCCTGGAAGGGTGTACTAAAGAGAAGAAACATCAATTGGAGTAGTTTCTACATAGATACAAAGGAGTGTTCTAGAAGCTTAAAGGGAAACCACCTAAGAGGGAAGTGGAGCATGAAATCCAATTATTCCTAGTCTACCCCTTGCCGAATATTGGGTTGTATATGCAGTTCATTTTGGAAGCAAATGAAGTAAATAAACAGTCGCAATAGTTGTTGGAGTAGGTTGTGATTTGACTAAGTATTTCATCTTGTGGGTCACCCATCATAATTGTTCCCAAGAAGGACGGGACTTGGGAAATGTGTATCGATTACAATGCATTGAACATGATTACACTTAAGAATCAATACCCTTTTCCAATGATCAATGATTTGTTGGATCAACTATAGCATGTTAAGTATTTCACTATGCTGGATTTGAAATCAGGATATCACCAGGTACAAGTCAAAGAAGAAAATACCTGGAAGACTCTCTTCAAGACAAGTCAAGGTCTGTATGAGTGGTTGGTTATGTCATTCGGTTTATGAAATGCACCAAATACATTTATGAGACTAATGAATGATATTTTATGCCTTTATCTAGATTCATTTGTTATTTTTTATTTGGATTATATACTGGTTTATAGTGCTACCTAGGAGGAGCACATCTCACATCTTACGCAGGTGTTAGAGACCATGAAAAAGTACTAGTTGTTGATCAATTTTAATAAATGCGAGTTTTCTCAGCAATTTTTGGTGTATCTAGAGTATGTGATCGGTGGAGGGGAGCTCAAGATAGATCTCGCAATTATGGAGACCATCATGAAATGGCCAGTTCCTACAAATTTCATAGAAGTTAGGAGCTTTGTTGGGGCAATGCAGTACTTGTGGAAGTTCATAGCTTCATTTTCAGCAGTAGCTACACCACTCCACGCAATAACAACATGCAGTAAGAGTTTCTAGTGGGGGAATAATCAACATAAGGCTTTCAATGAGATGAAAAGAAAGATCAGTCAAGCACCAGTGCTTGCACTACAAAAATTGCAAAATCCCATCGAAGTGGAGACAAATGAAAGTTGGTATGACATGGGTGCAGTCCTGATGCAGGGAGGAAGATTCGTCTACTATCATTCTGAAGTATTTCATGGGGCGGTTCTCAACTAACCTACCTACGACAAGGAGCTCTATACCTTGGTACATACAGTCAAAAAGTGGAATCAATATATAATGGTAAAGGAGACCATCATCCACATAGATCACTAGTCGTTTCAGTGTTTGTCGTCCCAGAGTAAGTTACAACAAATCATGCACTACAAATGGATAGGGTTCTTACAACAATTTCATTTGGTTATAAAGTATAATAAGGGTAGCACAAATAAGTTGTCAAACATGCTTTCACGACCACCCACATCCAATATTACAACTTTGGGAATTTTGATGCACATGGAGCCTTTTACCCATGATGCATACAAAGAGACATACATAGAAGATGATAACTTCAAGGAGGTGTTTAAGTAGCTACAGGGCCAAATTCATATAGAAGAAGGTGACAACAAGGTTGACTATCATTTCCAGAATGGTTTACTCTGCAAGCTCGACAGACTCTATGTTCCTAAAGGTGAATGATTGCAGTGTATTAGAGAGGCTCACACCTCCAAGGTTTCATGAAATTTTGGTGTTCGGAAGACAGTTTCCAACTTACATAGGTATGTGTATTGGCACCTAATGAAAGAAGATGTAGCACATTATATTAGAGGATGTATAATTGTTTGTACTAGCAATCCCAACAACAAGAACCAAGGTTTATACCATCCCTTACCTATACCTACTCGACCTAGGGAAAACATTTCCATGGATTTTGTGGGAGGGTTACCAAAAACCTAGAAGGGACATGACTATTTATTTGTGGTAGTTGACAAGTTCAACTAGATGTGCATTCTCATGCCTTGTAAAAATAACATCAACGAACAAGAAACATCAAACAAGTTCTTTGAACATGTGTGGGTGCACTTTGGGATACCAAGGAGCATCATCTCAAACCGAGAGACCCAATTTCTCAATGTATTTTGGACTACATTGTGGGAGAAGATGGACACTAAGTTGAAGAAGTCTACAACATCCCATCCACAGACAGATGAACAAACATAAATAGCAAATAGGACTTTGGTGCAACTTTCGATAGGCTATAATTAGAAACATTTGAAAACCTCAGAGGAATTCATGATCTATATACAACACTCTTATAATAGATCAACAGTCCACATTTCTACTGGTAAGTCATCTTTTGAAACTTTCTTTGGATATTTTCCACCTTCACCCTTAGATGTTGTATAGGGATAACAAGGAGGAGTGAGGGAGGACCTCACAAGGGATGCATTAAAGACAAAAAAAATTGTTGAGAAGATCAGGTAGATTCATTTGCAAGTACAAGAGACATTGAATAAGTCACAGTAAAAGTATAAGGCTACAGATGATCAACACAAAACATATAGAACATTTAGAGTGGGAGATAGAGCATGGTTACAACTGAATAAGAAAAGACTACATGGTCCTGGTAAGAAAATCAAGGCTCTACGTTATGGTCCTTTTGAGGTATTGGAAAAGGTGGGAGAAAATGCCTACATGCTCAGTATACCCCCATACATGCACATTTACTTAGTAGTGAATGTGGAGAATCTCAAACTCTATGAGACCTCCATGTTTGATCAGGAGGAGGAGGAGCATGTCCTATCTTCCATAAATTATTTAGTACTAGATGTTTAGGCAGAGTTGAAAAAAGATATTTTTGTAGAAGCGATCCATAACTACAAGATAAGGGCATCATGACCTTTGGTGGGTTGGGTTGAAAGGACAATTTTTAAGAAAAACAAAGTGGTACTCAAGGGAGAAGGTAGATGAAAAATTTCCTCACCTCATTCAATAAATATTTTGGGGACAAAAGACCTCCATAAATGGGGAGGTATGATAGAGATTGGATCAATATATTATTTTTCATCTATCTCGATGCTTTTAGAGTGAAAATAATTGGTGGAATCAACTTACAAGGTCATTTTAGTGGCAAGTCCCAGTTTGGAAAATTGGGGTCTGGAACCTTCCAAAGCCATTTTGAGGCATCAAACGACATGATTTGGGGTTAAAAATTTCCTAGCATAGCTTGAACCTCGTGACACTATTCTATACATCGAGACCTTTTCTAACGGTGCAAAAATCACATTAATCGGAGCTCGTATACAAAAGTTATGTCTCCCACAAGTTGACTTGTCATGTTGACCACCATGGTATGAGAGGATGCCATGTTAGCCCTCGTTACTCTCACATATAGGGTTAGCCACATGTAGTTTCAAGAATATTCTAGAAGGTTCAAAACCCTATCACAATTGAGGGTCGAGAAAGTAAAAAACCTACCCCTAGATCGCTATTGGGCCATGTTAAACACTAGGCCACTAAGAGGAGAAGATGTTTGATTCTATGTTATTGGAGATTTCTCTGGTGGACATAGCCCACACTGGGTGAAACACATATATCTGTGTCTCTATTTTATTGTGTATATTCTATGTTTTATTTCTGCATTTGTTTTAGTTTATTGCTCTGCGATCCCATTTTTATAACAACTAGTACCAGAGCGAAAGGTAACTCGTAGGAAAATAGGGTTCCTGGTTCAAGTGAGAGCAATGGAGGAAGATGGAAAGTTTAGGGTTGAGAAATTTAACGTCCAAAACTACCAGTTATGGAAGATGCAGATGGAAGATTATTTATATCAGAAGGATCTATTCCTACCATTGGGTGGAATAGAAAAGAATCCAACGAACATGAAGGACAAAGAATGGGAGGTTCTCGACAGAAAGCCACTAGGAACGATACGACTGAGCCTGACAGTGTCTGTGGCTTTCAATATTTCAAAAGAAAATAAAATGAAGGAACTGATGGATGCATTGGATAAACTGTATGAAAACCCTGGACGTCTAATAAGGTATTTCTAATGAATCGATTATTTAATATGAATATGTCATAAGGTGGTTCTGTTGGAAATCATTTAAATGAATTTAATATGGTTACTAATCAACTAAGTTATGTAATAGTGGAATTTGATGATGAGGTCAGGGCTTTTCTTATCTTGTTCTCATTTCCAGAAACATGGAATGGCTTGGTCATGGATGTAAGTAACTCTGTCTCTGGTTCAAACACTCTAAAATTTAATTATGTTGTTGGTGTTATCCTTAGCGAGGAAATGCAACGAAAAAACATAGGTGAGACGTCAGGTAATGCGTTAAACATGGAGAACATGGGAAGACAAAAGGATAGAGGAAAGGGCTCAGAGAACTGAGGGAATTCTAGGAAGGGTAGATTCAAATCCATAGTGGGAAAGATAGAGTGTTGGAATTGTGGGAAGAAATGACATCTAAAGAAATACTGTAGAGCTCCAAAG